>JANHFO010049257.1:0-10676 GCA_032468095.1 Pareas carinatus | reverse complement strand
AACCCACACCCGCCTGTTGAAATAAGTGGGTCTTCAGGGCACGGCGAAAGGACTGGAGGTCGGTGATTAAACGAAGAAGTGGTATAGGGTCTCCTGCTTGAGCAGGGGGTTGGACTAGAAGACCTCCAAGGTCCATCCATTGCTCCTCATCCTGCCTTCAGGGGCTTTGGAGAATAGCTCGACCCCCTCTTCTTTGGGGCAACTCCCGAGATATTGGAAGATGGCTATCATGTCATACCGGGTCCTTTTCATTAAACTAGACATAGCCAATTCCTGTGGTTGAAGCACCTTTAAAAGATCGCTGGTGAGATTCAAGCAACACCTAATCAGGTTAATCGAACACTTAGCAGCTGCTGTTACACAACATGCTAAGATTGATTAGCGTCAACTTGGGTGGGTTGGTTGGTTGCTGATGGCTTGTAGTGTTGGTTGGATCTAGGCTGTTGAGTTCCTTCCTGGTGGGTTTTCTTGTACACACCTTCCCAGATGGATAATAGAATAAAAGAGTTGGACGTGACCTTGGAGGTCTTCAAGCAGGAGACTCTAATACCATTTCAGACAGGTGACTGTCCAGTCTCTTCTTGGAAATCTCCAGAGATGAAGCACCCACAACTTCTGAAGGCAACGTCTGTTCCCCTGGTTAATTGTTCCCACTGTCAGGAAGTTTCTCCTTAATTCCAGGTTGATTCTCCCCTGGATGAGTTTCCATCCGTTGCTTCTTCTCCTGCCTTCAAATGTGCTGGAGAATAGGTTGATCCCCATCTCTTCTTTGTGGTAACCCCTTACATATTGTAATGCTGCTATCACGCCACCCCTAGTCCTTCTTTTCATTAAACTAGACATACCAAATTTCTGCAACCGTACTTGGTATGTTTTAGCCTCCAGTCCCCTAGCCATCTTTTTTGCTCTTCTCTGCACCCTTTTTAGAGTCTCAACATCTTTTTTTTATACTATAGCGACCAAAACTTAATGCAGTCCAAGTGTGGTTTTATCAAGGCATTATAAAGCGATATCAACACGTCACGTGGTCTTGATTCTATCCCTCTGCTAATTCACAAGTGATTCTGGTTGCTTCCACCTGACAGTAGCCAATCTGAAAATGAAAATGAATGGCTTATGGGTTGTGTGAGCCAGGCAGGTCTGGTTGATTCATTATATTGTAACGTGGTAAGAGAAAGATTTCTTCAAAGTTAGAGGGAAGGAAGAAGGAATGTAAAACAAGGAAATGAGTAGAGAAGGAAGGAAGGAAAGGAATAGGAATAGATGAGGTAATGAAGGATATAATGAAGATAAATGGAAGCTTAAGAAAAGAGAGAGAGAATACAGACTATATCTAAAATATTAAAAGAATAAAATACACAGGTAATGAGAACTCAACGGAACAATTCCGAAGGAAGAACTGTGGTCTTGTAAGATCTTCAAACCATACGGTAATTTATACAATTAAAGGAACAACTCAAATTTGGTGAGCTAGCAGTACAACTGGATGACTGGGAGATTTGAAACCACAGTTACAAAACAACAAAGATACATAAGAACAAGGTAAGTTCCAGACAAAATATACAGAAAGGATATATAGGATATGTTGGATTAACTAACGTTTTATAAATAATGCACATATGTAGTAGGAAATGTGAGTCAAAAAAATAATGCAAATAAGGCAAAGGTATGACTGTTATTTTGTATGATAGGATTGTAAAATGAATAAAGATAATTAAAAAAAAAGAGAGAGAAAGATTCCTTCAAGTTGACTCCAATTCTAGTGACTGAACCTTGTGTCCCAGTATTCTTCCTGGCAGTGATACAGAAGTGATGCTCTTCCAGAAAGTAATTAATTCAGTAACATATGTTGTGTGAATACGATAAATAGTAAAACCAGTGAGGAAGAAACCTTTTCTGTCTTCTCTCTTTACTTTCAGAACGTGTAATGCTAGTATCAAAGGGAAATGTTTAAAAACTTAAACCAACGAACCGCTCTTCTGAAAAGCTGGAAAACTAATTCACGTGGAGTTAGTTTTGGGCCTGCCAGATGTGCAGCTGGAATCACCCTGGCGAGATGCAATCCACAAACTCGTTCATCTGAGTGTGAACGGAGATGACATGTCCCAGACAGCGCTGCTGCACAATGATGTTCCAATTAAGCTTCGCAACATTAACGAGGTTCTACTGTCTGGTTTTGTCAATCTTCTCGAATTGCTAATGACATGAATTGAAGGTAAGAAGTGGTGGAGTGTTGAGCACCAGAAAAATGGAGTTAACCGATCTTGGTTGAATGGGAGCATTCTGTGGAGGAAAGAACTAAGCTGAAGATATCAAAATGACTTTTTTTTTAAATTGAGGAGATTAAACACCTTCCTGTACTTCAGGGTCTCGTGTGACTTATGTTCTGATTCCATTCTCATCTTCCTCGCTCAGAACAGAAGAGAACTTCTAGTCCAATTCTCAGCTCAAGCAGGAGATCTTATACCATTTCAGACAAGAGGCCGTCTCGTCTTACAAGCCTCCAGTGATGAAGCACCTATAACTTCTGTTCCACTGGTCAATTGTCCTCACTGTTAGGATGCTTCTCCTTAATTCCAGGTTGCTTCTCTCCTTGATGAGATTCCATCCATTACTTCCTATCTTGTCTTCTGATGCTTTGGGAAATACGTTCAATCAGAATAGAGCTGGAAGGGCCTTGGGGTCTAATAGCCTGTGGAGGGGCCCCCTCGTGGTTGGCTTGTTGGGCAAAAATGCATGGCAAAAGTTTAATACCCTAGAAACGCCTGCAGCTCTCCCTTCGTCTGGAGATGAGGTGTGTTCTGAATCACCTGAAGTTTAGACTCAGCGAGGTGAATTCCCTTAGCATCTATTCTAAATCCTAGGAATTTGTGGACTCTACTCCTATCTTGCACTTGTCCTGTGTGACGCGTAGTCCGGCATAGTGGACCATTTGCAAGGCTGCTCTAAGCCTTTCGACCAAATTTTCTACAGAGTCCCTGGCGATGAGGACATTGTCAAAGTATGGCCACACCATGGGAGCCCCTTTTAGGGTCCTTTCCATTATTTCTTGGAAAATCCCGGGAGCTACACTGACGCCAACTTGTAGTCTCTTGACTTTGAACGCCCCTTGATGCGTGACTATTGTTTGAGCAGCTGCCGTGGCGTAGTCCACCGGCAGCTGCTGATAAGCTTGGGCGAGGTCTAATTTAGCAAGCATGCGTCTCCCTTGTAATGATGACAGAATGTGACTTACAACCGGCACAGTATAGGTGTGCTGCCTTAGCGCCTTATTGATCATTCCCTTGTAGTCCATGAAGTCGTGGCAGATTTCATCTAGGCGATTCATGTGCATTCTATTTATTCCAGCTACATATATGCCAAGTACCTCGAACCGATCAAGTCCAATCAGACTCGTATGGTCTTATTCTACTACTGTTAAGGGGGGCTTTCAAACCCCTTAAACTTAACATGGAAGGTGAGCACCAAGTCTGATCGCCTCAGTCTGATTTGTTGATTACTGCATTTCCATATGTGTAGATATATAAAAAACAAATAAATAAAATAAAGTGCTCTTTATGTTTTTGTGTGGGTTTGTCGCAAGTGACCATCTCAAGCTTCTTGGGCGCAAACAGATTTTCAGCCACATCAAATGTGGCTTGGCCGCGCACACAGAGCAGAGTCGGTGCTTTTAGATCGAATCTTGTTCACCCGTAAATAATTTTCTATCCTCAAGATATATACAATTGTCACTTCTTTGGATGTGTGACGTCGAACTCGTCTAGCTTCTCAGTTTTAGCCCTCTTATCTCTACTTTCCGATCTTCTGCTCAGCTTGTTCGTGTTGTCGGTCAGGTTCCACAGGACGGAGGTTCTCAGTGATGTGCTTGCTGAGTAACCTTCAAGCAGCGTATTCCACCTTCATCACCAGTGTTAAATACTTGGTCCATTTAGAGATTGGAAACATGGTAGTACAAAAATGACAACCTTTATCTACAACAAATAAGACTACACTACATTGTGAAGAGCAAATGACTGTGCAGCTGCCCCTTATATAGTAAATGCTAGCAGTATATAACCAATCAAGTCCTTCCTTGCTCTTACAGGCGACTGACAGTCTGGCCTTCCCCAGGATTCTCACTGGAGCTGTGTGAGTCATCCAGGAACTTCCGAACGCAACCCGTGAGACATTCCGGAGTCTCAGGACATAATGATGATGATGATGTTATGGATTCATTCATATCCACCACTTTGAGTCAAGTCTCTCCATGTCTTCCCATCTTGCACTATTTCTTTGAATTGTTCTACGCTCTGGCTGTTTCTTGTCTTGACTAAAGATATCTATCTGATTAAGGATGGCATGTTAAATCTCTTCCTCTCTCCCCCTCTTCATTTTTCTTGCCATTGATTCATAGAGTTGAAAACTTCAGGGTTCTTTTACTGCATGATCAAGTTAATTCATGAAGTCCCTACTCTGTCAAAAGCATAATTCAATCTTCTTTTTCATTTTGTGGACACTCAGAAGGAAACCCCCTCCCTCTAAATCTGACTCTGGGTTATTGGAATGAAGAAACCAGGGGAATAACATCCTGTACAACAGATGGGTATTCATGGAAGGATGCAGAAGCAAGGAATGTTATATGCACCCTGCCATCATCGTGCAAACAATGCATCTGTTGACAGAAAGGAGCATAAGTCATGCCATATGCACAGTGACATCGTGATGCATGTGACGTGATCATGGGATGGCGAGCACCAGATGCCAACATGTTGGAGCTGAAATCTCATGGGTTATGATGGGGCGAGGGAGGGAGGGAGGAGATGGCCTATAAAGCAGTGGAAAAAAATGAAATCAGAGTTTTGGCAAGGGCTTTTGACCCAGTTAAGGTGATTTTAAGATATTTTCTGAAGCTCTGGTGAGGATATTTCTCTGGGTAAGTTGCTACACATTTTGAAAGCCAGGGAAATCTACAAAGTAGGCTGGTTGCCAGAGGTTGCTAGCTTGTTTAGTTCACATTGTTGCACTAGCCAGAGTGCACCAGGAGAAGACCAACTAGCTTCACATTCCCATTTCCATTCTAGTGGGAAAAAAAAACATTATGAGTAGCTCACTTCTACTTGTGCATGCTGACCTTCCTCTTTATCAGCAGGAGGACTCAAATTCAGCAAGCCCAATAAATCAACCAACCAACCAATCAATCAATCCAGAACTGAGTTTGAAGGGACCTTGGAAACCCTATACCAGTGTCCTCCAAGCTTTTGGGCAACAAGGACCAATTCCATGGAGAAAGGGTTTTCGATTGCATGGCGGATAGGCGGTTTTGTGTGCTGCCTGCATTCTGCAGGTGGGGCTTGATTTATTTGCATGGTCTGGTTGCTGCCATGCCGCGGACCAGTGCTGGTCCATGGACCAGGAGTTGGGGACAGGTGGCTCTCCAGGGATGGAGCATTCACATCTTCTGAAGGCAAATCATTCCACTGGTTAATTGTCCTCACTGTTAGGAAGTTTCTCCTTCATTTCACGTTGCATCTCTCCATGGTTAGTTTCCTTCTATTGTTTCTTCTCCTTCCCTCTGGTGCTTTGGGAAATAGGTTGACCTCCCTCTTCTTTGGGGCAACCCCTGAGATATTTTAAGACTGCTATCATGTCCCCCTAGTCCTTTTTTTCCCCTAGACCAGCCAAACCTAGTTCCTGCAACTGTTCTTCATATGTTTTAGTCTCCGGACCTTTAATCATCTTAGTTGCTCTTCTCTGCACTTTTTCCAGAGACTCAACCTCTTTTTTGTAAGGCTTTGTAAAGCGGCACTAATACTTCATGTGATTTTGATTCAGTGCCACTGTTTATACAACCAAGGATTGCATTAGCTTTTTTGGCCGCTACCGCACATGGCTGTCTCATGTTTAAGGGCCCTCACTGGTACTCGCGCAGCACCTGCGCAAAAACTTTAGCATGGATCCTCAATGGAAACTCAAATGGGTCCCTGAACGTCCAGATGTAGGAAGACATATAAATGCCCCCAGAACAAAGGGGGCTGGGCTTCGAACTACCAGAGCAGCGTTGGACAGGGCTGAATAGGCTTCTCGCCTCACACAGTGTCTGCTGAGACTGCATAAATGGGGCATAGTATCCTCCCCTCAGTGTGACTGCGAAGTCCCATATCAAACTGTAGACCACAGCATGACCGGCTGTAAGCTAAGGGCATGTACAGGTGCAGTATCTGATTTTGAAAAATATAGACGATGCTACGCTTCAATGATGGCCTAGACCAGTGGTGGCGAACCAATGGCACGCGTGCCAGAGGTGGCACCCAGAACTCTCTCTGAGGGCACACTGACTTTCTTCAGTAGAAAGTCGGAGGGACATAGGGCTCCCCACCCCTCTCCACACACACCTGGGGACATTTCTGTCATCACCTGCCCCTCTACCCAGCAAGAAGACCTGCGGCGAGTTTGAGTAGGCCATGGGCATGGCGGCATGGGGGACACTGATGGTGGTGAGGGACACGGGGGATGCCGATGGCCATGGGGGACGCAGGGGGTGCTGACAGCCACGGGCGGCACCAACGGGCACAGGGTGTGTGGGAGACGCCAACAGGCATAGGGTGCCAATGGGTGTGTAGGGGGGGAAGCGGGGGGTCTCCGATGGCCATGGAGGGGGGATGTTTCCATATTGGCACTTTGCAATAAATAAGTGGCTTTTGGGTTGCAGTTTGGGCACTCGGTCTCTAAAACAGACATTGGTATTTGAACATGGATCTTTTTCCTGAATGAAGGCGAATATGCGTGTCCCAGGATAGTGTTGCAGGATCCAATCTGAGTCGGTCACTGGGTCCAGAGGTTTTGTCTTCTGAGTTTTCAGACTCATGAGGGAATCCATCCTCAGGGAACTTCTCTGTGTGCTCTAGGCTGTTCTCTGTGTGGTGTTTATATGGTGGCTGTTGTGTGTGTGGCTTTTAAATGTAGATTGGGGCGTGGATGGGTGGGTATTAAGTCATCGGCTGTTGTTTCCTTGTGCTCCGCCTCCTTGATGGACAAGGATCTGTTTCCTAGGCTTCAATCACTTCCCTGGCTGTTTTTGTGACTGCTCGTCCAACAATCTTAGTAGCTGCAAAATTGAATGTATGTCCTTGTTCATTGCAATGTGAGGCTACAGTGAGTTTGGAACTCCTCATCTGACCGCTCAATCTGGAGGTTAGCTTCCTCCCTGTCTGACCTCCATAGTCACAAGACCAATCCACGCAGGGGATGGAACTAGGTTCAACCTCCCTTGAATTCCGTTGACCTTTATCTAACTCCAAGTGGGTGCTAGCTGTTCGTTGAGAAGGTTCCCGCGCATAGGCTGCTGAGCAATTAATCAGTTTGATCAGACCTTCATAGGTGGACCTGGGTTTTTTTTGCACCCGACAACAGCTAAACTCTAAAGAAGAAATAAGGAACAAAATGAAAACAGAAAAGAAGTATTCTAAACCCATAGTTAAACGTCTAGAGGGAACGGCTTCTTCCAGATCTAACCACCCATTTGTGGAGCTTTAGTGATAAAATGCAGTGCCGGGTTTTTATTTTTTAGAGGATTTTCTCTGTTCATTAAGAAAGAAGAAAGGAAACCCTCACAGGTCCTTCTGGGAATGGATTGGGGTATTTTGCTTCTGGCAGATTCATAGCTGGATGAGAAACTCTAGCAGGGATGAGGTTCAGCTTACATTTGTCTCTCTTCTGAAAGAAAAGAAGTCCACAGGAGACAGCTGGCACTTAGTTTATAGAATGGAGGAGGCGTCATCTCTCGCCCAGCAATTTAACTTTCAGAAAGTGTAGAGGACAGATCTTCTCCCAGGCTCGCCTGGCCCCACAGCCGCTTCGAGATGGACTATCAAGCAGAGTCCGGCCTCTAAGAGCATCGTGATCAAAATTCAGATGCTACCAATGAGTTTGAATCTCCTCTTCGGACCACTCGCTTGTCTTCTTGCAGTCTGGTGATTAGCTTCCTCCTAATCTGTCCTATATAGTCACAGGGGCGATCCATGCAAGGGATCTGGTAGATTACATTGGCGGTCTCTCAGAGTACAGATCTTTTTAGCATTTATATTTTATTGGGTCCCACTAATCTGGTTGAAATGTTAATTCATATTACTAGTCCATGTACAATATGCCCTACGCAAAACAAAGAGAAAACTGGGTCAGTTGCTGGTAGGGTTAGCCAAGTTGCGAGAAGAAGTTTTGCGTGGGAGGAATATTGATAGACTGAGCATGTCTGGGTGACATTCGTGATGACTTCAGGCAGCTAAGTGGGGTCTCATCTGCAGCCTCTCCTAAGTGGAAACAGACTAGCAGTAATTGCCAAAATCATTCTGACATTTGCACCCTATTCTACCACGTGGAAATGGGTCTACACTGAGAGAGAGTGCAGATACAACGATATCACCTTGAAAAGGGAAAATATTAGGAGGCCAAAGGAAGCACAGACGTTGGGTGCGTTGAAGCACAGATCAAATGGGTTTATGATGAAGAGAATTCAGAATGTACGCAGACACACAGAGACAAGCAAACCTCTCTCTGTTGTTCTGCTGAGTTTGTAAATAGCAAGGTGGAAGAGAAGGCATTCCCTGCAAACAGTGAATTGTGGTGGTAACAGGAGATATTTAATCAGGCATTCATCATCCCATTAATATCAGAAATTATGAATAATGAGATGTGTAGAACATTCCAAGTTTGGCCGATGCTTCTTTGACCGCCCATCCTCAATCTTCAAAGATGGAGTTGATCTATTAAGATGGGTTGAGTCTTCTTGCACCAAAGGTCCCCAGCTGGCAGGAGAGCATCCTCCAAACTCTCTTCCTCAGTGGTGAGGGGGCCAGAGCTGGGGTAAGCTTTGATAGATGGCTAGGCTGACAGGGTGGTTTAGCAAGCAAGGTTTCGAGGGGTGATTCTGTGGGAACTTGATGGTCAATTCATGGATTGGCTCAAGAGAAACCTAGAACAGACTCTGCGCTTTGAATAGAAGTGGAAGACTGTCTGGTCTAGACACCCCATTCAAGCCAATGCAATCCTAGGCTGCATTCACAGAGGGATAGAATCAAGATCACATGACGTTCTAGTACTGCTTTGCAAAGTTTTGGTAAGACCCCACTTGGAATACTTTATCCAGTTCTGGTCACCACAGTAATGAAAAGATGTTGAGACTCTGGAAAAAGTGCAGAGAAGAGCAAAAAGGTGATTAGGGGACCGGAGGTTAAAACATACGAAGAACGGATGCTGGAATTGGGTATGCCTAGTTTAATGAAAAAGAAGGATTGGAGGTGACGTGATAGCGGTGTTCCAAACTATTAGGGGGTCAAACTGTTTTCCAAAGCATCTGAAGGCAAGACAAGAAGTAAAGGGTGTCGATTAATCAAGGAGAGAAGCAAAGTGGAAGTAAGCAAAAATTCCCCGCCAGAACAATTCATCAGTGAAATGGGTTGCCTTCCGAAGTTGTGGGTGTTCTGACGCTGAAGGCTTTTAAGAAGAGATTGGATAACCCTTTGTCTGAAATAAGGTCTCCCACTCAAACAAGGGGTTTGACTAGGAGATCTCTGAGGTCCCTTCCAAGTCAATTATTCTACGTTCTATGCTGGCTTCGTTGTCAAAGCATCCGTCTTGCTTGTAAGGCTGACCACAAACCACAGTCTGTTGTTTTGAAGAATGTCTTGTTCTGGAGCTAAAAATGACGAGCCAAAGCAGATGCTGTTTGGAGCGGCGAAGCTTCTAAAAATGAGGGTGAGGCAGGGTGGGAAATAGCACCCGTTATCATGGCTGCAGATGGGATTGTTATTGTATATTGGAGCTGCAAGCTTCCTCATTCAGAAGGGAAATCCGATTAAAATGGCCTTTGTTTTGCATCAAGTTATAAGGTGGGTTAAAAAAAGAGAAAAAATGTTGACTTATTGGGAATGGCCTTTCTATTTGCTGCTTTTGGGACAATCGAGTGATCGGTCAAGATGCTTCGATAGAAGAGAATATCTGTAGCTCAGAGTTGGACTCAACTAGGTAACAACATCAGTGCTAATCATCAGCTAGCACGGATGATGTTCTCTGGTTGGGTAATGAAACTTCTGCAAGAAAACATCCAAACATATTGAGATGTCTCTTAGATGGGTTGGACAGGTCCAGCTGCTCTGGTTGTAGGTGGATTTATTTATATTTTGTATTTAGATTGGGATGAGCCAATCTGTCCAGAACATTGTTCTCGGAAGTATCAAGGTCCAAAATATCAAAACTGAACATCTAGAGGTGAATGCTTGCCCAGAAGAAAACAAGACTCAGGAGAACCTCTTGCCAGTAGAGCTGATGAGAGCACATCAAAGCAGCTCTGGAAAAGAATCATATAGAGTGATAGAATTATGGAGTCATAGAGTCATAGATTCACAGAATCACAGTGTTGTATATTCGGTTCTTTAGTCATTGATGAGTCAGTTTAGAAAATACCGTGTTTCCCCGAAAATAAGACACTGTCTTATATTAATTTTTGCTCCCAAAAGAGCACTACGTCTTATTTTTGGGGTAGATCCCCCACCCCCAAATAACACTCCCCACAGGGCAGCTCCTTACCTGATTGAGCAGGGTACAGAGAAATGGGGTGGGCTGAAAACTGCAGCGTTCGGAATTCGCGTGTTTGCCGGCTACCCGAAGCGCTTCCAAAGCGATTCTCAGCTGTCTTCCGGCTG
>JANHFO010049229.1:0-10677 GCA_032468095.1 Pareas carinatus | reverse complement strand
AGCCAGTACAAGAGGAAAATAGGACAAAATTATGTTTATTAACAAATGTCATGATTTAACAACGTTCAGATTTCCTCTTTCTCTTTTCAGCAAACACCATCTCCATTTATGGCATCAACGATGCAATAGTAAAAATATATCTTCTTTAAAAATACTTTTTCTAAACAGTGGCGCCATCCAGGTGACCCAAAACTACATTTACCCCAAATATGGTTTTGACTTTGATTGCATCCCAATAGTCAGGGGCATTTTTGGTTTAGCTATCACATTTGTGATGCAACTTGGTCACAAAATGAAGCAGTCATAAGTGAAACTGAAACTCTGCTTGCCATTTTGCTTCAGTTCTGCTTTGCTTCATAGACCTGGAAAGGTCCTAAATGCTAGGATTGATTATACACTTACTTTTTAATCACCATCATAAATGGGAATGATTGCTACGCAAGGCGATTGATTAAAAAAGGTCTAGCTGTATTATGTTGCATCCCATGAATGCTTTCCCAAAAAAATTCACCTTTCACAAAAGCAAAATCAGTTATGTAAAAGTCATCAAAATTGTACTCAGGCTTATCTGGCAGAACGTTGAAATAAGCAGAAGTTAATTTTTTACAAGAGCTTGAAAATCTCATATTCCAAGGATTTTGAAGTTAGAAGGGGGGGGAAAACACCAGTCTCCAATTTTGCTTCTCTAAAATTCTTCAAAGTGATATAGAGATCATTTTGGCTGATTTGCCACTCTTTCAGCCTCCCTCCCTCCAATCAGGAAAAGCAAGACTTGTGGCTGTTAAGAGAATGAGAAACAAGTGGTTTCATTCTTGGAGACCTCTTTAAGAACAAGGCAAGTTAATTAATAGAGAGATATGACCAGTATTCACTGAAGGAGACACTTGCTCCTTGGGAGGAAAGCCATGGCAAACCTAGATGGAAGATAAAAAAACGAAGACATCACTTTGTCAACAAAGATCCATATAGTGAAATCCATGATTTCCGCAGTGGCCATGAGAGTTGGGCTATAAGGAAGGGTGAACGTGAAAGAATTGAGGCCTCTGAGTTGTGGTGCTGGAGAAGACTCTGGAGAGTCCCGCAGACTGCAAGGCCATCCAATCAGTCCATCCTGGAAGAAATCCGCCCTGACTGTCCTTTAGAAGGACAAACGATGAAGCTGAAACTCAGATATTTTGGGCACCTAATGAGAATAGAAAAGGCCGTGATGGGGGAGAAGGAGACGGCGGAGAATCAGATGGCTGGAGGGGGTTACCGATGCAGCAGGCATGAGTTTGGGCAGACTGCGCGAGGCTGCGAGGGACAGAGAGGCCTGGCGGGCTGGGATCCAGGGGGTCACGAAGAGTTGGACACAACTTAGCGACTGAATAACAAGAAATCTGGTGAAAAGAAGAACTAGGGATGACATGATAGCAGTCTTCTAATATCTAAGGGGCTGCCATAAAGAATAGGGTGTCCACCTGATCTTTGAAGCTTCTGAAGGCAGGGCAAGAATCAATGATGAAAACTAATCAAAGAGAGAAACAACTTAGAAATAAGGAGAAATTTTCTGGCCATTAGAACAATTAATCAGTGGAGCAACTTGCCTCCAGAAGTTGTAGATGCTTCAATAATGGAAGTTCTTAAGAAGAGACTCGACAGTCATTTGTCTGAAATGGCATAGGGTCTCCTGTTTGACAAGGGGTTTGGACTAGAAGACCTCCAAGGTCCCTTCCAACTGTTATTCTAATTCTAAATAGAGGCACATCAAAGCATTTGAATATCTTTTCCAAAGCCTTCATGGCTGTTCTACCCAGCGTCAATCTGAGGCATATTTCTTGGCTGCTTCTTCTTCCATTCCTGTTGATGTTCTAATCGACTCTGCTTAAACCAACATCGATTCTCTCCAGTCATTTGTGCTTTGATTCAAGGCAAACCTCCACATTAGCTTTTGTCTCTAAGATTCGTCTATTGTTTTTTTTCCCCTAAATAGATTTTATCCAGAACCATGCAATGCACTGTGACCAAATTTCAGATATGAAATTTGATCTATCTGTCTGTTTTTCCTCAGAACTTCCCCTCCCCCAAATTGGCTGAATTTATTTATTTATATTTTTACACCTAAGTCAATTTGGAGTGGAATTTCCACCAAGCTCAGATTTCACTGGGCGAGGAATACAAAAAATCAACTTTCATGGGATGCTACCAAGTTCAGCTACAGGACGGGAGCGGTGACCTTGGTGATGCTCTTAGAATACACCACAGGAGGATCGGCAGCTTGCAGGCATCACAGTTTTTATTCCTGCCCATTAATGGTGCCGTAAGGCATCCAAGAAACCGAAACGTCTTTTTCCTGTTGCACAGATGTATGATTGAAAGTTAAGAATCAGAGGTCAAAAAAGATTGTGGAGATTCTTTGGGGCTAGCTCTGTCAAGTCAAGTAGAACACAACCGTTCCTTTATTAATGTTGATTTCCATTTAAATGTAGCCAGCGAAGGAGCTGACATCTGGAGCATCGGTGCCCGTCTGGTGCTTTTCAATGTTGAAAAATTTTGCTGACTGAAATTTCCATCTCATTGAGCGGAGAATGTCTCTGGAGATGCAGAGAGAAGCTGCGAGGCCCGGAAAGTGCCAGACACAACAAGGCAAATCATTGCTTTGTCTTGTGGAAAGCCAAAAGCAAGCAAGTTTTCATATCTTTATCACTCCACACTGTGTCTTGATTATTTTCATTCATGGACATGTTTAATCATAAGGTTTTGAGAGAGCAACCTGCAGCCCCTGTAAAAGATGTTTCTTCTTGTGTTTATTAAGACAATTTCAGACTAGTGGAAATTTGAGGGCAATCCAGAAAGAAACCTCCATTTGGTTATCCATGACAGACACTCACAGATACAGAACTTTTATGATGCACATTAGAAGACTACAATGGTGTTAGATCCAGCCTCCTCAGACAGCCAGGAGCCGGATCAGTTAACTTCTCCCCCCCTGGCCGAGCCATTTGAGCGGGCTAACTAAATTCAAACATCTCAAAGGTGATTGGTTGAAGCGCGCTCGGCGCACCAGTTATAAATTGGAGTGGCAGGGCTTTTTCCTGCCGGTTGTTCCTGTCTTGTTAGAATAAAGTGTTCTGAGTCAGCCACGCCTCCGAGTCGTTATTTCCACTCTAACAAATGGTACATGACTTTTCGACATAATCGCCATTTCAAATGAGACCCTTGTCAGAATGTCTTACAGGGTTTGAAATTCCTCCTGCAAAGAAATCTCCCTCCCGGGAAGGAAGCCGCCCTGGAACAGCATTGTGAAGTGCACGGTCATCATCGAAGCGGTGTGACGCAAGTGCCGTGTCATACTGACTTCCGGTGTGGGGTTGGTTCACGATAATGCTCACCCCCCCACACTAGACACACCCAAGAACTTTTGCAGGAGTTCCAAGGTTGGGATGTTTTTGATTCTCCCCCCCCCCCCCGATAGCTGAGATTTGGTTCTGAGTGACTCCCACCTCTTCTAGCTTCATTCCCAGGAGGGAGATCTCTTTGCAGAAGGAATTTTAAACCTTGTAAGATGTCGTGACAAGGGCCTCCATTGGAATGGCGATTCTGTCAAAAAGTCATGTAATGTTGCAGTTTTTTAAAGTTTTCAAAACAATGACTGAAGATTGGAATGTTGCTTTCAGACAAGCCACTTCAAACTGAAATTTTAAGCAACTCCTTTAATACCCCTTAAGAAAACGTAAAGTTAAATGGTTTCATCAGTATCTGATAGCCATCATATTTACAACGACACTAAAAATAACAGAATAATAGAATAATAGAGTTGGAAGGGACTTTGTGGGTCATTTAGTCCAACCCCCTGTTCCAGCAAGAAGGGGATTTATGACCATTTTTCTCAGTTACGACCTTTACAGATTCTCCATGATTGCGGGATCAAAATTTTGATTTGCCAAGAGGATGCAGAAAGTTTATTATTAGAATTCTTTATTGGCCAAGTGTGTCTGGACACACAAGGAATTTGTCTCCAGTGCATAAGATCTCAGTGTACATATAAGCTACAAGTGATAAATTGTGATCATAATCATAAAATACATTCATCGTGTCATCAAAACACATTCATCATGTCATAAAATACATTAATTATGTCATAAGATGCGTTTTTCTGATAGGCTTAGAACAGTCATAGAATTCTAATAAGCAATCTACGAGTCATACTAGGATACTAAATAAAACAAATATTATATACTAGCGTTTTGTACCCGTGCTACGCTAAGGGAGAGTGTCCTGTATGGGTGATCCGATGTCCGTTATTGGTTTGGTAGCAGAGTTTCGTGTGGTGCTGTGCCTGTAAATTAGTATGAGAAAAGGGAGTAATGAATGCATGCTTTCTATAAGTAATGGCAATGTTTGTAATGTATTAAGGAATATATACAGGGAAGCTTCTCCTGAAGCCCACAGGCCTCTCAGGAAGAGTCCCTCAGGTCCCTTGGGCATTTTTTCGGCCTCCGCAGAGCTTCGGGAGGCCTATGGAATGGCTTCCTGGGCCTCTTAGAGGCGTTCCGGAGCTCCGCGGAGGTTGAAAAAACACCCGAGGGGCCTGTGGGCTTCAGGAGAAGCTTCCCCCAGGCCCGGGGATAGATTTTCCGCAGAGAGGGAGAGTGGGGCCCCAGTGACCTACCTTGCTGCTCCTTGCCTGGCTGCTCCCGGCTCCGCCATGATTGTGGGTGCAACTGACTTTGCCTTCGAATGGTGGATGGCCCTCCCCACTGCGTCCTCCGATTGGTCCAGCACAGGTTGGTTCCTCCCCTTTCACTAAAACCTAAATAACTCCCAAAATTAAAAATGTTAGCGATTAATAATAGTTGCATTTTGGTCCAGGATTGGAATCCAAGGTATGCAGGAATTTTCAGTACTGTAGCTTCTATGGTTTCCGAGAAATAGCGGCGAGTCAGACGTCAGTGAGTGGGAAATGAGTGGGGTTTTCACAAATATATATATAGATAAGATACATTCATAATCATAAAGTACATTCCTCTTGTCAGGTACGTATAAGCATAAGATACTTTCATAATCATAAAATACATTCATCTTGTGTATATATAAGCATAAGATACGTTCATAATCATAAAATACATCTTGTCCTGTATATATAAGCATAAGATACGTTCATAATCATAAAGTACATTCATCTTGTCATGTGTATATATAAGCCGTAATCAACAAACTGCGATCTTAATCATGAATACAATCAGAATCATAAAGTACAATCATCTTGTCACAAATCACATTTAACTATTTAACATTGCACAGAAACAGCAGAAACAGACCTTCATAATTCAAATTGTGACCATATTGGCACCCCACATTTCTGTTGCAAAGTGAGACATTTGTTTAGAAAGTTTTACCCCATTTTATGACTTTTCTCACCACCTTTGTGAAGTGGACTTGGCTGGTCAGAAAGTCGCAAAAGGGGATCACGCGACCCCAGGGACACTCCGACCGTCATAACTATGAGTCAGTTATCAAGTGTCTGAATTTTGATCATGTGACCATGGTGACTCCAAAGGGGAGCATGTGACTCCGAGGACGCTGCCGCCATCGTAAATATAAATCGGTTGCCAGGTCAAGTCACGCTTTGAGGCCTGAACAGAGAAATTAAAGGATTGTGTATCCATTGGAGATATTGGGAACACTGGAAATGAGAAAAAATCAAAGAGGAATTTCTACTACTCCTTGTAAAGAGGAATCTCCCCCTACCTAATAGCTGCTTGATTGGAAGATCTGAGACCACTTTAAGGGATGCACAGATGTGAAAGTGACATCTGCTGATGACAAAGGAGAGTAAATTGAATAAGGCTGCGAGGCCTCAAATCTCTTGGCCGGGGGAAACCAGAGGAACACATGCACTGGGTCAAGAAGCAAAACAAAAGCACCAGTCCAGAAGCAAGAGGGTGTGTGTGTGTGTGTCCCCATTTGTTTGTTTTCTATCCGGCCTTGATTATTATTATTTTTTACAAATAACTCAAGACGGCCAATGTATCTAGCTTTTTCTCTTCCTTCCCCCCCCCCCACAAGGATCACCTTGCAAGGCGGGTTGAGCCAAGAGAGAGAGGGATGGGTCCAAAGTCACTCAGTCGGCTTTCATGGCAAAGGCAGGAGTAGAACTCACTGTTACCTGGTGATTGGCCCAAAGTCACCTAGCTGGATTTCAAGCCTAAGGCGGGACTAGAACTCACCGCCTCCTGGTGATTGGCCCAAAGTCAGTCAACCAGCTTTCATGGCTAAGGTGAGACTAGAGGTCACTGTCACTTAGTGATTGGCCCAAAGTTACCCAGCTAGCTTTCATGTCTAGGGCAGGACTAGAACTTACCATCTTCTGGTCACTGAGTTATTTAGAGTTCTTTTAAAGCAACGATTGACTCTTATATGACACCTTAACAGAATTCGATAACAGGATTTAGGATCCCAAACCAGGCTTGGCTGATGAGACATGTTGAAATGCAAATCCTGACCATGGAAGTCTCCCGATACAGGGCCTGTATGTATAATATCTTTCGTTTCCTCTGTTGTTTAAATCGGTATTTAAAAATACTCTTACCAGATCTGCTGTCTAGTTTTAGAATCTAATCATGCTAAGGATTGGCGAGGTGATGTCAAATTTAGAAGGACGTGATTTGATTTTAAGTCCCTTTTTAGTGAACTCCCTAGCTGGAGAATCTCCTGGCAACGAATCATGATGGGCGACATACATTTAATCAACAAATCAGTCAATTTAACTTTCCCCTCCACCCCAGTTGCCTCCGGAAGATGTGGGTGCTCCATCAGAAAAGACTGGACAGCTGCCTGTCTGAAATGGTAGAGGGTCTCTGTTTGAGCAGGGGTTGGACTAGAAGACCTCCAAGGTCCCTCCCAGCTCTATTCTGATTGATTGATTTAAAGATTCCATATCTTTGTTGCCAGCAACGGTTGCAGATGATATATTAGGTCTTTTCCTCTTGCCTTTTTCCAAGATGCGAAACCCTCATTTTAGACTAGTGTCCCTTTGAGCCACAGCTGTGCAGCCCTTTGCAACTAAGGTGACTCGAATCGGGAAGGGATACCCCTTTGTCCTCTTCCAGATGTAACCTACAGCCCTCAGATCTCTGGGTGATGTCCCACCCAAGGCTTTGCCAAACCTAACCCAGCTTAGTTCCCCCCCCCAGATTTATCGAGATGTATAGGGGAAGGAGTTAAAAGAGGGACTAGCTCAGCACCCCTACATTGTCATAAGCAAACTAAGTCCAATCTCCCTTGAATTCCATTGAGCTTTAAGTCTAACCAGGCGCTAACCATTAGTTGAGAAGATTCCTCTGCATGGGTTTTTAACAGAATAACAGAGTTGGAAGGGACCTTGTAGGTCATCTAGTCCAACCTCTTGCTCAATCGGGAGACCCTCTGCCATTTTTGACAAGTGGCTGTCTAGTCTCTTCTCCAAAACCTCCAGGGTGGAGCACCCACAACTTCCGAAGGCAGCTTCTGTTCCACCGGTTGATGGTCCTCACTGCCAGGAAGTGTCTTCTTCTTTCTAGCTGACTCTCTCCTTGGTCAGTTCCCATCCGTTGCTCCTTGCCGGGCCTTCGGGTGCTCTGAGAAATAGGCTGACCCCCCTCCTCTTTGTGGCAGCCCCTCAAATGTTAGAAGACTGCTATCCTGTCCCGCCGGTCCTTCTCTTCCCTAGACTGGCCGTGCCTGGTTCTTGCAGCCGTCCTTCCTGTGTTTTAGCCTCCGGCCCCCTTATCGTTTCTGTTGCTCTCCTCTGCCCTCTTCCTGGGCTCTCAACATGTTTTTCATAGTGTGGTGGCCAAAAGTGGGTGCAGCATTCTAGGTGTGGCCTCGCTAAGGCTTTGTGGAGTGGTCTGAGCACCTCTCGTGATCTTGATTCGATCCCTCTGTTGACCCAACTTAGGACTGCATTGGCCTTCTTGGCTGCCGTCGCACGCGGCTGGCTCGTATTTAATTGACTGCCTAGTAGGACTCCCAAGACCCCTCTCGCAGTGACTGATTTTAAGCCAGGTTTCACCTAATCTGTATGTGAACTTTGGGTTTTTCTTGCCTCAGTGGAAGACTTTACTTTTCTCTACGTTGAATTTCATTTTGTTAGATAGGGCCCCGTGTTCAAGTCTGTCAAGATCCATCTGGATCCTGAGCCTGTCGTCTAGGGCAGTGATGGGTACCCTTTTAGGCATTGAGTGCCTGGACGAGTCGCAGCTAATCGTGACATCATCACCTGACGCCACTCCTCTTTCTGAGCATGCGCACGGCCCTGTGACATCATCGTCCAGCGCCACTACCTTCTGAGCATGCACGGCTCTGAGGCAACTTGGCTCATGTGCCAGCCAAGAGAGATCTGTGTGCCCACTGCAGCACACGGGCCATGGGTTCGCCACCACGAATCTATGGTGTTGGATTTTCCTGCCAGTTTCATATCATCTGCAGATTTGATAAGTCCCCTTTCTATTCCCTCATCTAAGTCATTTGTGAAGATATTGAGGAGTGCTGGGCCCAAGAAGGAACCTTGTGGCACCCCCATGGCTTCCTTCGCTCCGTGTAGATGCAGTGCCGTTAAGGACCACTCGCTGAGTATGGTTTTTCAGCCATTTGCAGATCCATCTGGTGGTGGTGCTACTTATCCTGTTTTTTTTCTAGCTTACTAAGGAAGTAGGTTGTGGTGTACTTTGTCGAATGCCTTACTGAAGTCGAGGTCTACTCTGTCCCCAGCATTTCGCTGGTCGACTAATTAAGTCACTTCTATGCCTGCATTCTCCAGCCACCAAAGGGGTGGGGTGGCTCAGCGGATAAGCCGCTGAGGTTGTCGATCGGAAGGTCGCCAGTTCAAATCCCTAGCGCACTGCGTAACGGAGTGACTCGCCCCAGCTTCTGCCAACCTAGCGGTTCGAAAGTGTGTAAAAATGCAAGTAGAAAAACAGGGATCGCTTTGGTGGGAACAGCGATCTGGGCGCATTTCGGTGTCTGGTCATGCCGGTCACCTGACCACGGGGACGTCTTCGGACAGTGCTGGCTCTTCAGCTTAGAAACGGAGATGAGCAGCGCCCCTAGAGTCGGCTATGACTAGCAAGTGGGGGGAACCTTTACCGTTACCTTTTGTTAAGACACTTAAGCCGAGGATGAGAGACCAAACATTATTTCCCCAACTAAACAAATATGGATTCTTTTTACTTTTTTACTTTTTAAAACAACATGGAAAACTTTGGAAATGTTACCCTGGTCCAAAGGAAAGGATCCTTCCTTGTTTTTGGTTGATTTTCTTTCTTTTTTTTGATTCTACGCCTTTCTAATTCCACCCCCCCCCCTTGTCTTGGCAGCTCCCACTCATGAGAGCAGCTATGAAGTCCAGCCTTCAACCTCCAAGGCGGGAAGGAGGCGGTCACCAAACCTTGCTCAAGCAGAACGTAAGAGAGGCGGCATCTTCCTCGGACACCCTGAATATAGGCGAGGCATCAGCCATCCTCTCATCCTCAAGGCATCGAATGGGATACGCTCTGGCCTCCCAAAAGCATTTTCACTCATTTCATTTTCTATCTCACCTTCGCACCTTTAAGCTGGGGACAAAAATAAAAAAGGGCCAGTTTTTTAAAATTCATTTAAAATCTGTCTGTCTGTCCGTCCGTCCATCCATCCATCCATCCATCTCTATCATCTATCTATCTATATCTGCCTGTCTGTCCGTCTATCCATCCATCCATCCATCCATTTTTATCATCTGTCTGCCTGCCTGCCTACCTACCTTCTATCTATCAACTGTCTATCCCTGTTTCCCCAAAAATGAGACCATACCCGAAAATAAGCCCTAACCTGATTTTTCAGGATGCTCGTAATAGAAGCCCCATCCCCCAAAATAAGCCCCAGTTCAGATCGTCAGCCAGACGGAGGCATTGAGGACTGTATTTCCCCCCAAAATAAAACCAAACTGGAAAATAAGCCCCAGGGCGTCTTTTGGAACAAAAATGAATATAAGACCTGACCTTATTTTCGGTGAAAGACATTTAAAAAACACAATTTTAAAAAATGGGATAAGAGTTCGAGAGACAAGGGCTCTGTCCCAGCACTGGCACTTTGAGGCAACTCTTACCCAGGGTGCTTCCGTGGGGTGAGAGGCATTCTGGCCTTCCGCACTTTGCACATATATGGCTTGTCCCGACAGTCGCTCAGACCTCTGGCAGACAGCGGGGCAAACGGGAGTGACCCGACGATCCAGCTGCAATGGGGCACTTGGTTCAGTTGGATGCCTGCAAGACTACGAGGCCTTCGCTCCACAGGAATCCCACCTTTTCCCTCTTTCTTTCTTTATTCTCTACTAAATGGGTTACGGCTCTTGGTGAGTTATGGCTGGAGAAAAGAACAATTTGTATCAGGAACTTCTGGGCATAAAGCAGGTCCGTTGTACCATAGACGTCTGCCTAGAAAGCACCAGGTTTCTCCTCTGATTCTCAAGCATCACGAGGAATCAGGCTGCAACTTTATGCATTTCCACATGTTAACATTTTCCCTCCAAAATAAGACCGGTTCTTATATTAATTTTTGCTCCCAAAGACACATTAGGACTTATTTTTTAGTTAGGTCTTATTCTGGGGGGGGAATACCATACTCAACACGTCCGTCTGGCTGACAGTTTTAACTGTGGCTTATTTGGGGAGTGGGGCTTAT
>JANHFO010049197.1:0-10679 GCA_032468095.1 Pareas carinatus | reverse complement strand
CTTCATCTTCTTCTTCTTCCTCCTCCTCCTCCTCCTCCTCCTCCTCCTCCTCCTCCTCCTCCGCCTCCTCCTTCTCCTTCTCCTTCTCCTTCTCCTCCTCCTCTCAATGTAAAAGCCCTATGACTTTACATTGGCACATCTTTTGGCAAAAAAAAAAAATCCAGTATGCTCTTCTTCATTTATTTTTCTTATTAGAGAGACTATGCAAATAAAGCCAGCTAAAAGTTTCCTAATTAAGTTGAAAAAAACTGAAATAGTTAATGTTTGGCTAAATAAATGTGTCAACATTAGACAAAAGTTTATTTTATTTTAGTTCTCCTTCTATCTTTGTTTGTTTGTTTGTTTCCAATCATTTGATCTTATTAGTCTCCATGGAAGTGCAGGAAAAATATTACAGCTCTCTTCAACTATAATTCCACTCATAAAAAAGCTATAATTATGCACACATCATTCAGTTTGGGGGAGATTTCTTCCCAATATCTGTCATTGTCAAAATAAACTACTGTTTTTGATGGGACAGGAATATATATATTTATATACATATACACACACATGTATATATATATATAGGCAACTTGAAAGGCTGCTACGAGTTAAAATAAAAGTATTGTCACTGCCTTGAAGTAATAATCAGACATACAGACACTGAGAACAGAATGTTCCCTAATTATTTTTTTTATGTACTCCGTATGTAGCACATTTGAGATAGCCAAATTGCTAGAAAAGAAAACAACATCCCCTTGTTTTGATACTGTTGAGTTTCATGACGTTCTTCAAACTAGTACAGTTCTGGGTTTTTCTTTACTTTCATAAGCTTTAGATTTACAGGGGTCTCCAACCTTGGTCCCTTTAAGGCTTGTGGACTTCAACTCAACAGTCATGCAAAATGAGAGGACCTGAATAGACCTTGGAGATCTTCAAGTCCATCCACTGCTCAAGGCAAAAACTCTTATGCCATCCTGGTCTCTCCTTAACAAGCTTCCAATCATTACTTCTTGTTCTGTCCACTTTATGGAGAACAAGTCGATCCTCTCTTCAGAATAACAGAAGAACGGAGTCGGAAGGGACCTTGGAGGTCTTCTCAAGCAGGAAACCTATACCATTTCAGGCAACTGGCTGTCTAATTTCTTCTTAAAAACCTCCAGTGAGGGAGTACCTACAGCTTCTGAAGGTAGCTGCTTAATTGTTCTGTCAGGAAATTTCTCCTTAATTCTAGGTTTCTTCTCTCCTTGATTCATTTCCATCTGTTGCTTCTGGTCTTACTTTGGAAAATAAACTGACTCCCTCTTCTTGGTGGCAGCCCCTGTGAGACAGTTATCATGGTAGCAGCCCCTGTGAGACAGTTATCATGTCCTCCAAACCCTTCTCTTACATAGGCTAAACATGCTCCCTCAATCATTCATCAAGACTTAGCTGCCAAACCCTTTATCATTTTTGCTGCTCTTCCCAGTCATTCTTTCTATAGTCTCCGGATCTTTTTTGTGTCATAGTGACCAGAATTGGATGCAATATTCCAAGTGTGGCCTTATTAATGTGGTATGGCCTTGGCCCGCCCACTTTGGATGGAGCACGGCAAGTCATGTGATTTTGGGGACAACCTTCCATGAACATCAACCAAGTTGACATTTTATGACTCATAACTAATGTTGAGTAGGAGTAACCTACCCAAGGAACAGAGTGACAAGAGACACTTCATGGGGTACCATGCGTGGATTAAGCCAAAACTGGAATATGAATGAGAATAGCATGGATGAAAATGAGGCCAAGCAGAGAATATTACAGCTTGATGTGTTAAAGGAGAGATTTAACAATATTAAAACTCACTTATAAGTGATATATAAATATCATATACGTATATATGTGATCACATGCTCACTAAGATACAGGTACTTTCCCAAGATACAGATACTTCTCTATTTAAGATCATTGGCCTAATGGTTTTAAATCTAAACTCTTAAATCCAACAAAGGAGAGAAGCAACCTCCAACTAAGGAGAAATTTCCTAATGGTGAGAACAATTAATCCGTGGAATGGCTTCCCTTTAGAAGTTGTGGGTGCTCCATCACTGGAGGCTTTTAAGAAGAGACTGAACAACCATTTATTTGAAATGGTATACAGCAGTGATAGCAAAACTTTTAGAGCCTGAGTGCCCAAACTACAACCTAAAAGCCACTTATTTATCGCAAAGTGCCAACATGGCAACACATCCCCCCCCCAGTGCCCATCGGTGACGCTCGACTCCCCTGTACCTCCCTGCATCCCCACACCTTGCCCACGGCCTACCCGAGCTGGCCTTGAGCCTTTCAGAGGCCTGCCCCAGCTTCTCCGGGGAGGGGAGCACATCCCCATAGAGAGGGCTCTGAGTGTCGCCTCTGGCAAGCGTGCCATAGGTTCACCACCACTGGTATATAGTCTTCTGCTCAAGAAGGAGGTTGGACTAGAAGACCTCCAAGGCCACTTCCAAATACTGTTATTCTGTGTTCTATGGTTTGAAATCACAACCGCCCTGAAAAAATCGTTGACTTATGCCTTGCCCTTGAAGTTGCGACTGCTGTACCATCCCCACTGTCTCATGATTGTGATTTGTACCCTGAGAACCAGCTCACATTTACAACAGCCCCAGCATCCTGCAGTCATGTGATTATAATTTCCAACCTTCTCAGCTGGTTTCCGACAAGCAAAATCAATAGGGGAAGCTGGACTTGCTTAGAAACTATTGTGATTTGCTTAATGGCTGTGTTAAAAATGGTTGTTACATTGAGTCTGGTCACATGAGGACTCACTTAATGACCACATCACTTAGTGGCTGAAATTCTGAGCCCATTTGCAGACTACTTGTACTGTTACTATATCTTTATAACCTTGATAAGATTGAATAAGTTGCCTATCAAGACCATATATGTATATATTCAGACCACGAATTTGCAATAGCTATACTGCTACTGCTGAAATTTCCCCTCTCTAGGACTCTTGGAGTGGAACTAATCTTCCTTCCAATTATCCAGACTGCTTCCAACGGCAGTTACGAGCTTCTTATTAAGTGCTCAAAACTGCGAAGCCTCCAAAAAACGGACAAATTTCATGCTGTAACAACAGCACAGACATACTACTACATACAAACGTAACTTAGATATGTTTCGCTTCTGCCGCAAATAGGAATTTTTGCTGGATATTTTACATCAGAACTCTGTTTTTTTCCCTTCCTCTTAAAATTGTAGATAAACAAATAACGACATTTTAAAAAGAAGGCGTAGGACAGTGATGGCAAACTTATGGCACGGGTGCCGCAGTGGGCACGCAGAGCTGTCTCTGCTGGCACATGAGCCAAGTTGCCCCAGCATCACCCCAGAGCTGAGCATGCTCAGAAAGGAGTGACCATATTACTTGTGAGGAGACAGCCTTGCCCTTCTTAATGGGCTGCAACAGAAGCTGGCTATTTAGCGCAGCAGGCAGACGGAGACTATGCTGGGAATAAGGTACCCATTTCCAAGCTGTGTTTTTTTCCAGGTCATTGAGATTCCTGCCCTGCATTGAATTGACACCAGGGTCATGCCTTGTGAACCCTCTCGTGTTGTGGATTTAATTTTGTCTGGTGGATTTGTCTTGCTTGGGAAACTTTTGAGTGCCTTGTGGACTCATTGACCATTTCTCTGTGGAAGAGCATTGGTCAGGTTTTGACTGGACTTCATTGGGACAATTCTGGGGTTTTGTTGAAGGAAATTAATAGGGGAACATTAATAAACTTTCTCAACTACCATTATGTGAGCGAGACAGCACAGGTAGAGCCTGGGGAAGGGTCAAAAGAGGAATCAGCCTGGAATCGTTATATAGCTACAAAGGGACTAAGTCCAACTCTCCCTTGACTGCTGGTGACTCTTACCTAACTCTAACCAGGCGCTGAACATTAGTTGAAACGATTCCTGTGCATAGCCTTTTAGCAATAAATCAATTTAATTGGACGTCCAACGTGTGGACCTGAATTTTTGTGCCTGACACATGTATGGGAAAAGGTCTTGAGATGTTAACAATGATTTAAGATTATCAGCAAGTCCCCGTTGTCTTGATTATTAGAGTGCCGTTAGAGGCGATCAATGTCTTTTCAAGAATACCGATTTCTCTTCGGTTAAAAACCACAGCAGTAAATGGCAAACAACAGAATGGCTTAGTTTTCTCTAACTGCCTCGAGGCTTCTCACTTGTAGTGATAGGTTTATATGGCTACTGGAAAAGGACGCAGCATGTTTTAGTATTCCAGAATGATATTTATTCAATATTTTAAATTTCGCTATTAAACTGTGGAATGTTCTGATTTTCGGGACTGTTGTTCAGTTTGAAATGAAAAGAGCTGCTCAAATATTATGACTATTTCCACTTTCCCACCATGTCAGCATTTCTCAGATAATAAAACAACCCTGGATCACACGAGCGTGGGAATTCTAGAGCTTTTTGTCAGACTGTCTGCCACGGCAGCATCCCGACAGTCACATGATCAAAATTCAGACTCTTGGCAAACTGATTCACATTTATGACGGTGGCCGTGTCCCGTGGTCATGCGATCCCCTTTTGCTTATGACAAGCCAAGTCAATGGAGAAGCCAGATTCACTTAACAACCAAGTTTGCTAACTTAACAAGTGCAGTGATTCACGCAACAATTGTAGAAAGAAAGGTTGTAAAATGGGGCAAAAATTCACTTCACAAATGTCTCGCTCAGCAGCAAACATTTTGAACTCAATTGTGGTCGTAAGTTGAAGACTACCTGTATCTGCAAAATTTGGCTTGCTTCAGCATGAGTAGGGAAATATTCCTCTTGGATATGTGATGGGATGTATTTTTTCATGGTTCTTTGGCTTTGGAATATTTTCCAATGCAATGATTATTATTATTTATCTGGTTTGTTTTTTGACATTTTATCATTTTTATTGGTATATATATTTCATAATGAATGTCAGTCACATTTTACATTTCTAGTTTTTACATCTTCTTTGGTTTTTCTTTCCCCCCTCCGCCCTTTCTTTCTTTATTTTCTTCCCTCTCTCTTCCTTTACCTTACTTTCTTTATTTCTCTCCTATATCCCCTATATCCTTCCTCTTTCTTTCCTTTATCTTTTCCTTTCCTTCTTTTTCCCTCCTCTCTTTTTCTTTCTTTTCCCTCTCCTACTTTCTCTTTCCCTCGTCTTTACTCTTCCATTTCTTTCCTCCTCCTTTCTTCCTCTTCCTTTCCCTATCTTCCTTTCCCCTTCTTTCCTACTTCCCTTCCCTTCTATCTCTTCTCTTGTCCTTTTCCCCCTTCCCTCTCCCTCTTCTATCTCTTCTTTATTTTTGTTGTGTTAATCCTGTTTACCAATCCATGACTGGAGCAGCATATTTATTTATTTATTTATTAAATTTTTATACCGCCCTTCTCCCTGAAGGGACCCAGGGCGGTGTACAGCCATATAAAAACAATTATAACAAAATACACAAAACAACACCTTAAAAAACATAATTTCAGTGGCTGCTTTAGTCTCAGATATAAAATCAATTTAAAACCAAATAATAATTTAAAATTAATAACATTAGGGCAAGGGAAGAGGTGCACATTAGGTCAGCCCGACCTGGGTAAACAGATGGGTCTTTATCGCCCGACGGAAGGCATGGAGTTCTGTAATAGTTCTAATCTCTGGGGGGAGGTCATTCCAGAGGGTGGGAGCCACCACATAGAAGGCTCTCCCCCCGGGGGTTGCCAGCTGACATTGTCTCGCCGATGGCACCCTGAGGAGGCCCTCTTTGTGGGAGCGAACCGGTCGGTGGGAGGTATTGGCTGGCAGAATGTGGTCCTGAAGATAAATTGTTGTAAAAGAATATAAATTGTTGTAAAAGAAATACAGAAGAAATAAATGCATAAGTAAATAAAAATCCGCCATTGACTTGAGGAGATGGCTGAAGGAAGACATGAAGCTAGCAGAGGTATTTAATGTCATAAAAGGAAACCAGGCCACCAAAGAACATTTATACTGGACACCATCAAAGCTGACACCAGCCAGACCACAGCAAAACTCAAAGAAGCAGTGCAAGATTGGAAGATTGGAGAAACCTGATCCATAGAGTCGCCAATAGGTGAACATGACTAAAAGGACATCATCACTGTGTAATATATATGTGTTGCGGAAATTCCTGTTCCCAAATTCAGGACGCAAGACCACGAAGGGATGGAGAAACAGGCATTTAATGTGTACAGTGGTTCAGAGTAATAGTTTGGCAAATTCTGAAACCCCGAACTAACTTCAGGGTGCGATCTTTATACCCCTAGCATCCTTAGCTCCCCCTCACTCCTCTCAAGCTTCCCCTATTACCAATTTAAGGCATTGAATGAATATTAAGTCATGGGTCAAGGAAAGGGGAAGTTAGCATATGTAACAAAACAAAGTCTGGAAAAATACAAAATCTGCTTAGCAACATAAGTAGTACATTAGCAAGATCCTGGTACTTTCCAAAGTCTAAAGATACTTTCCCAACATTAGCAGTATTCTAATTGAGGCAAGAGGCAAGCCCAGAGCAGCCAAGCAAAACAACGTCTCAGCAGATTGAAAAGTTCTTTTCAATCTGCCTTCACTGTGGTTATTTGGCACACAGGTCATGATTACCAGATTAACATTTATTTATTTTATTTATTTATAATTAGATTTATAGACCGCCCTTCTCCCCTGCGACGGACTCAGGGCAGTTTACAGCCAGTACTAAAATACAAACATACATATACATGTTAAAACAACGTTAAAAATACCTAATCCTTAAAACCAATTTAAAACCTAGTTCATTAAAATCAGGAATGGAGGAGGGGGGGCAGGGCTAGGCCAAACCTGCCTGAACAAACAGAAATGTCTTGAGAACACGGCGGAAAGCTCGGAGGTCAGCAATCGTTCGAATCTCTACGGGGAGGTCATTCCAGAGGGTGGGAGCTGCCACAGAGAAGGCTCTCCCCCTGGGGGTCGCCAGCCTGCATTGTCTGGCTAAGGGCACCCTGAGGAGGCCCTCTCTGTGGGAGCAGACGGGTCAGTGGGAAGTATCACTTGGTAGAATGCAGTCCTGCAAGTAACTAGGCCCTATGCCACATACATTGCTTCTAAAGCACGTCTATAGGACTTGGTGTGAAAGAGTAGGCTGAGACAGGGAGAAACATCTTAGTGGACAGTCATTCCAGCCCTAACAAAGAAATGGATTTAGCCTTCATCTAAATTATGGGTGGAAAGAGTGTCAGCAGCCATCACCTTCGCTTGTTTCGCATCGCTCCTGCGCTGCCATGAATGCGGGGGAGAGTGGAATTTGGGTTGGGATGTGTGCTGGAGGGCCCTTGGAGTTTGTAACGTTATTTCATGTAGGGTTTGAGTATCTAGCGGAGAAGGAATGGGCCTCTGTAGGAATGTAGACTGGTGCCTGGAACGGAGACCAATTATCTGCTGCACTCAAGGAGGACGGCTAGCTTCGTTTCTGCTTTAACCGCTCTGTCCTGATTCCCAAAACAATGGACGCTATATGATTGGCCAGGGGTGGGGCGGAGGGTGGGGGAACTTGTTTTCAACCTGTATCTTTTCATGCGGTTTTGCCAGAGCTTGCTTCGCTTCGCTGTCACCCACTACTTAGTAAAAGTACCTTCTCTAACTATTATGGAGTAGGGATCGTTCTTTCCTGAGGGGATTGGAGCCAGCCTCACAAAGAGATTTCAGACTTCAAAACAAATCCCAGCTGTTCACTAAAGAAGGACTGGAGGGTTCCCAACTCAAGCTGACAAAAATCTGGACTCTAGCACCCACATTGGGGTGCAGGAAAAAAAATATTTCTGGATTGCACCCCCTCTAAATAAATGTGAATTCTTAAGCAACAAACACTCCAAGCATATAGTAATGTGGCATGTTAGGATGGAAGCGAGGTCAGTAAAACATCCAGATTTCAATGAGATAGAAACACAGATCAAGAGTCATACTATTTCAGTACCAGGGAGCCAAAGTTCAACCCTGAGGTAAAAAGAGTGATTTGAGAAGAGACGAGATTAGGGGTTTGGAAGATAAATTGTATACTGAACTGGTTGTGGGGACTGAGCATGTCTAGTCTAACGAAGAGAAAAATTAAGAGTGACATGATAGCAGACCTATCATATTTAAGAGACTGCCACAAAGAAGAGGGAGTCAACCTGTTCTCCAAAGCACCTGAGGGAGGGACAAAGGGCAATGGATAGAAGCTTATCAAGGAGAGGTGTAACCTAGAAATAAGGAGGATGTTCTTGATGGTGATAATAAATAATTTTTAAGAAGAAATTGGACAGTCATTTTTCTGGAATGGTAGAGGATCTCCTGCTTGAGCAGGGTAGGGAGGGACTAGAAGATTTCCATGATCCATTCCAACTCCATTATTCTGTATTCTGTACTGCATATCAGTGCCTTTCAACCTTTGCACAGATTGTACCACTTTTAGGACATGACAATATTCAAGTACACTAGTAGCTTAGCAAGGTGTCAAAAACCTGATGACCAAAAACAAAAGAAAAAAGTGATCAAGTACACCCACTTACAATACCTTTAATGGGAAATTTGTGCCTGTTTTTCTGATGTTAATCTTAAGCACCTTCCACAGCCTCTACTCCTTCATTGATTCCTCTGCTTGTCTCACAAAAGCCTCTTTTCTTCTATCCTTTTCTCTCTCTCTCTCAGGCTTGCCACACAGAATCTTCTCTTTTTCTCTCTATGTCTCTGTCCTCTTTTTTTCTCTCCGTCTCCCACCAAAGCTTCCTCCTTTTATATCCTCTCCTCTCTCCCCCTTCCTTGTCCTCTTTTCTTCTGGGTAGGCCACTCTCAGATGACTCTCTCACCCCAATGAAGTGTGCTACTCCTAGGGATAGCAGCGGCAGCCCTGCACACATCTGGGGGAAAGTCTGCTGGGCTGCAGTGTTGCCGAGGTTCTGCTGAGGGCCCAGGATTGGCATGCTTGGCTCCAGCTGATTGGCACTTCTGGCAGTACCAATCAGCTAGAACCACACATACCATTCCTACACCCTCAGCAGAGCCTCGGCAACGCCACAACCCAGCAGACTTTTCCCCAGGCATGTGCAACATTGTCACTGCTTCAGCTCATCACCCCTACACTTCTCTGAAACTAGACAAGGTGGGTGTCAGGTCCTCTGCATTCTCATACAAATCAAACACCATGTTCAATGAAAAGAACAAAGTTATTTTAATAGATTCTATGGAGCTACAAGCAAGACTAGATCACACGCTACAATGTGCAATGCCAAAACTGGGCATCTTGGGAGTTCATACACAGTTGAGCTGATGGTCCATTCAGGTCCCGCCTCCTGGCTCAGCTGTATCCTGGGTAATAATCTCGTTGGCCTTGCTGTGTGTCACATGGGCAGCCACATTTGATAAGCATTCCTAAACAAGCCAACTTTCCCATTAGTTTGAATAGCCCAATCCCACAACTCCCGAGAATGGCAAATTCCTACTGAACAGTAGCCTGTTTCATTTCTAATCGAAATAGTGAGAAGAGGAAATTTGACAGTGGACGTCATGTATCAACCAGGGGTTGAAAAGCTGTGTTGTATATCATCCAAAATGTGTTTTTGTCTCCTCAACAGAGGCTTGTAGCAGGGAAATAATTCAATCCAGATAATCAAATGTTTTGCCTTCCTCACCTCTCCTCTTTATTGACCTCAAGGAAAAGAATCAGAGGACGAAAATATAAATTGTCCATTTCCAGATCTTTCAAGCCTTACCAGGCCATGAGTTCTCGCTCTGCAAGAGAATATCAATAGGTGAAAGATATGCTACAGAAGAAAGCAAAGCTGAAAATGTTTGCTTTGAAAAATCCATAAAAGCTGCCAGGCAGAAATTGACATTTTGTGAAACCGTCGGAGGAGCTAAAAGTTGCAACCTGCAATTTGCTTCGAGGGTTTTTTAAAGAGTATTTTTCTCTGTAGCTTCTCAACAGGATAAACCATAAACGCCGGATAACAATGCACAAGGCATAATACTTGCTTGGCCTACTTTCTAGACTCCTTTGGAGTAGAATTCCAATTTATTTTCATTTTATTTAACATAAGACACCTATAACCTCTAGCCAAATTATTATCAGTCCTCCTCCTCTTCCCTATTTTCTCTGTGTACACGCAACATGCTGTGCCTGAGCAAATCAACCAAATTATGGCTTAATGTGAGGTTGTGGCTCACACAGCATAGCTGGTAGGGCAGTATAATCAAATTTCCGCTCCATAGTCCCTGAATAAAGGGAATTTAAGAATTGTTTGATAGAAAAGTTGCTAAGAGCTATAATGCAAAGAAGCATTTGCATATAAAACAGAAATTACGCTACACAGACATTGTCAAGATTTGTTGTTAGAACAACTTAGACGAGCTACAAATCTATTTACATCATGCATCTATTTTGAAAACAGTAAGTTTTAAATCTTTCCAGGGTCTGCTGACCTGAACCTTCCACCTTAAAATGTGCTCACCATCATTCAACAATTGTAAATTGTGATTCCAACAGCATGTGGTAGCTGTTGGATGGGGCACCACCAGGTGATCTTAGACATATAGCTTAGACTGGGAATTTGGGAGGGGGAAATTTATTTATTTATTTATTTATTATTTAGACTTATATACCACTTAACAGTGCTTTACAGCCCTCTCTAAGCGGTTTACACAGTC
>JANHFO010049135.1:0-10680 GCA_032468095.1 Pareas carinatus | reverse complement strand
GCTGTCCCACTCTGTGTAATAATATTCACCCAGGTGCTGAGGTAGTTAGAAAGTAGGCTTAAACACACAAGATGAGCAGAAAGCACCTACTCTGCCCTCCATCCATGTAGCTTCTATTGTGCTGCACAGGGTGGGAGGCTAACCGGAGACCCTGGCATGGCAGGTTCCTTCCTGCCACTCGCATTCCCTCTCGCCCCCCCCAGGGGTCAGCCTTTCTGAAGGACATGCCAGGGTTTCCCAGCTGGCTTCCCCACTCTACGTAGTGCAGCAAAAGCCACACGGATGGAGGGCAGGCGAGGCACTTTCTGCTGGTTCGCAGGTGCAAATCGCAAAGGCAGCCGACTTTGACGGATTGGAGGATGTCTTCTCAGTGTGCTGAGCTGTGGGGCGCATGGGGAAGAGCCAAGCGGCGCTGTGGGCAAGGAGGGATCCTCGTCAGGCTGGTTTGGCAGGAGCCGCGGGTGTGTTGGCAGCCAGTGTGTCATGGAGCAGCTGCGAGGAAGGGAAGGCGGATGGGCGGGAGAAAAGGGGGGGGTAGGAAGGGAGAAGGACTCATGTCACATGCCAGTGACAAAGGTGATGGGGAACGGAGACACTGCGCCATCGGAAAGCTGCTGCTCACCCCGCTGTGAGGTGAAAAAAACAGGCAGACAGCGAAGGACTTCAGCCGGTGACGGGAAATTCGTGGAGTGGGTTGAGTGGGCGACTCCCGCTGCCCTGTCAAGTCTCCTCTTTTTGGGGACCATTTGGGGTGAGGACAAAGCCTCCCCATCTCCAAAGAGAGAGCTGCACAAGTTGAGAATTTCTTTGCACCAATCTGGGGATTCAGCAGGCACACTGTTGCACGTAAAAATCACCCCAGATAGTAAAAATCCAATGTGAAAATATATTTGGCAATACAGGTGTATGTGCCTGCGCACACACTCACATGCAAGGGAAGGCTTAGAAGGTTGAGTCTGTGTTACTAGGAACGGGGGTGGGAGGGGCAGTGAAGACAGACCAAATCTTCTCAGCCCTGAGGTGGAAAAAGTGTCAACCACCGCTCCCTTTTTTTGGCTTGCGTCCACATAAGGTTACAAGAGTGGCGGTATCACCGTAAAACTTTTAATGAAGCTGGAGATTTGAGCAATTCCAAACTCCTCACCCATGATCTGAAAGGAAGTTTTCCTGAGGGAGGCAACAGATTGACCACCACCAGGCTCCAGCGCATGCTCCAAGAAGCGCATGCTTGGCTACCGGTAGTTTGGGGAAGAGGAGCTGGTAGAGCACTGAGTTGTCCCCAGGTCCAGTTGGCCAGGGTGACTTGTTCCATGCCAACCTGAACATCCCCAGTCATCCGCACCCACTCACAGCCACCTGGCCCTCTAGGAGTTATCTCATTCCACTCCTTGCACATTACTTACCTTTCCCACTCCAATATCTTTATTTTTACTAGAATCCATAACTTCATTTTTCTCCTCTTCCTCAAACAAACTGAATACACTTCTCGTCTTTCTCTTGCCATCTTTCTCCAAAAGGAGCTGGAAGTTTACAGACAGAAGTTATTATTTGGGCCTGTGACAAATTAATCAAATAACTTGTTTTTATACTATGAATGATTTGGTAATCCAGGGTTAGGGAATCTCAGTTCAATAAGGCACATTATTCTTCATTTCATGTGATGTGTAAAACTTTTTGTTCCTGAATGTCTCAGGATGGTTCTTGTCAAGATTGAAATGGCTCATCCTGGAACATTATTATGCTTTGTTGCAGTTAGCCAGATGTTCAGAATGGATTTAACATTTTTGTCTGCCTATTGAGTCCTTCCCCAAGGATTTGGGCTAAGCAGATGTGGATGTCTGATCATGTTACAGATATCATCGCAGGAGGTAAGCTGTTCCGAGTAAAGTTGCCTTTTGCAATTGACTGATGTTGAATTGTCAATATTGATGGTGTTGAAATGATGCTCTATTGTTTTGGAATTGCACCCTTGGTACCTATCACTATTGGTACTACCTTTGCTTTGTTTTGTCACAGTCATTCTATTTCTATTTACAGTTCTTGTTATCTTCTTCTGTTCTTTCTCTTCTATTGTGCTTTCTCCAAGGGCTGCCATATCCATGATTTTTTGTCTTTTTTATTGACAACTGTTAAGTCTGGCATGTTTATTATTCCGCTTTATGTATATAAGGCAATAAGCATATATCTAATATCTAATAATATGCTCAACTCCACAAATCGATTTGTGTAGGATATTTTGTGACAAATGAAAAGAATTTTAAACATTAGCAGCTTCCAAGATTAATAAATAGAAGACAAAGATGCTAACTAAAATATGAAAATAGGAGCTCAAATAGAATTGATGAATAAAATAGATTCTAAGATTGAAAAGAAAGTTAAAATCTGGGTATCACTATGACAAGTGATCAAAGTGATTGTCTTGTCAAAATGACATTTTTGTTTTACACAATACCTATTTTGACACTTGATTCACTATTTAACCAATGACAGGAGGATATGTTTAAATTTGTGTCACGAAAAACATGAATTAAATACAAAGTGTTATAAGGTGCAATGGAAAGAGGAAGACTGGCTTTACCTGACTTGAAATTGTATTTTGCAACTTGTTGTTTCATTTGTATGAAAGAGTGGGTGCTGCTGGCATGGATGTTTATGAGCCCTAGGATGGTTCATGTCACATGTCTGGTCTGCGAACAACAGTGGCGACCAGTCTGCTCCCAAGTGCAGTTCAAGATGTTGGTTACGACCCTTAAAAGCCCTTTCATGGCATAGGTTCAGGCTACCTGATGAACTGTCTTGTCCTGCCTGATGTACTTGGGCCAGTAGAGAGGACCTACTACAGATCATGTCAGTCAAAGAACTCTGACTATTAAGATCAAGAAGAGACTTCTCTGCTGCAGCACCTGCCCTATAGAATATCCTGCTCTCTAGAGTAACATTCCTCCCTAACCTCCTATCCTTACATAAGAATTTAAACTCTGCAAGGAGCTGAAGAGCAAGAAGACCAAAGAGTGCCTGATCAAGAAAATCACCTAGAAACAAGATCAAGAAAGCAGCAAATAACCACTATAGCCAAGAAGATCAGAAGACACAAAGCTTGGATTGCACACTGTAGGAAGAATCTACACTGATGGCCGCAGGGGGTCATGGGGGATTACTGATGATTCTGGGGGTCACGGGGTTGCTGATGGCCATGGGAGGCGCGTGTTGCTGTGTTGGCACTTTGCAACAAATAAGTGTCTTTCAGGCAGCAGTTTGGGTCCTCGGTCTCTAAAAGGTTTGCCATCCCTGGTCTAGGGTCTCCTGCTTGAGCAGGAAATTGGACTAGAAGACCTCCAAGGTCCCTTCCAATTCTTGTTATTCTGAAAACAAACTCTTTCAACCTAAGCAGAATGGAAACTGCCCAAACAGCACAGGTGCAAAAGATCAGCTTTTAATTGACAGGATGGTTTTGGAAAACTGCAAGAGAAGGAAGACCAACTTGAATGTCCAATATCTTGGATTGATTGCAAGAAGGCATCTGACTCGCTGCCACATGATTGAACAATCAAGTAGCTAGAAATTATAGGAGTCAGCTGAAACATCAAAAAAGAAGACGTGTAAAGGTCAGGGCACGATGGGAGACACAATTGCTGATCAATGGTGATAGACTGGTAGAGGTTAGTATCATGGGAGGAATCTTTCACAGAGGTTCAATATCATCACTTCTGCTTGTCATTAAATTGATTCATTTGTCAAAAATGCTGAACGAGTCCATCATGGTTATCAAACATCAAAAATGTCTGCCAGGCTATCTCACCTCCTCTACATGGACAATCTGAAGTCGCATGGAAGAACTGGAATAGAATCACTGCTCAGCTCTGCCATATATACAGCCAAGACATCACAGTGGAATTCGGACTGAGCAAATGTGCTACCCTTACTGTCCCCAGTGAAAAAGCAGGAAAGACTGAGAAATTGAGATGCCCTTTTGAAATAACACCAAGAATCTGGATAAAGATCACTATAAATATATGGGTATCCTTCAAGCTCACTGAAGTCAAGATAAAGATGTATCAAAATAGTGAAGAAGTCCAAACTTAGTGGATGATACTAGGCAATCCCAGTCATTAGATACATAGTTGGAATCGTGCACTGAACTCAAGTAGAACTAAAAACCCTTGATAGAAAGACTAGAAAAATAATGACAAATAACACCCATTCTCAGAGCGACATTGACAGACTCTGCTTACCACAGAAAATGTGTGGGCGTGGAATGGAATACATCAGACAATTGAAGAAAAAAGGGCATTGGAAGAATATCTGAAGGGCAGTGAAAAAGATCCACTGAAGCTAGTATTCCAGAAAGGCCTACTGAGTATTGGAGAGACCAGACATGCCTAAAAGAAAGACAAAATGAAGACCAGAAAACAAGCATGGAAAGACAAAGCATTACATGGACAGTACATTAAAAAAAAATAGCAGGGAAAACAGGTAATAACAAGACCTGGCAATGGCTAACAGCAGAAAATCTGAAGAAAGAAGCAGAGGGGCCAATTCTGTCTTCACAAGCTTAAGAATCAATGCATACAAAGCTAGAATTGTGAACAACAGTTAGCAAGTGCTGCCTCTGCGAGTGGATCGTTAGGTTAGCTGCTACAAGAAGATTGACTACAAACAACAGCGTGACAAAGTAGCAACAATAGTGCATTGGAAGATCTGCAAGAAATACCATTTGCCTGCAAGCAAGAACTGGTGGGATCATAAAATAGACAAAGTCATAGAAAATGAAAACGTTAAACTGCTCTGGGATTTTAGAATTCAAACCAACAGGCACCTGCCACATAACACCCCAGAATTAACAATCGTCAATAAGGAGGACAAAATGTCTGGATACAGGACGTGGCATTACCTGTAGATAGCAAAATACAAGAGAAAGAACTGGAAAAGATAACAGAATACAAAGGCCTGTAAAGGGAAAGACTGTAACAAAAGAAAGCAAAGGTAGTATTAATAGTAATGGACACCTTGGTTACAATCTCAAAATAACTGGAGCGCCTCTTGAACACCATCGGTAATGACAAATTCACCATCAGTTAATTGCAAAAGGCAGCTTTACTCGGAACACATCCTGCAACAATATCTATAACACCATCAAACATCAACACCTGCCTATTCCAGATCCTTGGGAAGGACTCAGTAGGCCATAAGTGTCAAACTAAAGGCCTTTGGGCCGGATCCAGCTCACAGCCCCCTTGGATCTGGCCTGGGAGACCGCCCTGGGGGCGAGAGGGAAATTCCCCAGGGATGGCTGCAGGAGATCAGAGGGGGGTCAATAAGGACCATGCGAGGCTATGAGGGCCTGGGGGGGCTGGTCTGCGGCAGATATGGCAATAGCCCTCAATGAAATTAAGTTTGACAACCCTGCACTAGACGGACAAAAATGTCAAATCCAGTCTGAATATCTGGCTAACTGTGAGATGAATAGGTTTGTGGTACAATAAAGTAAAAGTTAAAAATCTTTAGGCTCTACATGTCATATTAAGAATATGAAATAGGTACAAACCCAGCCTTTATTGTTAGCAGCACAAGAAACATTTTATAGGCAAAAAAATAAATAGAAAACACAAATGACTTACCAATTGTGAGGAATTAGAATTTTGTCAAGGGGAATTTAAAATAAAACTGGTGGCAGAGGGATATACCTATCAATCATTTTCTTACGTACAACTATCAAAAAGGTTTAGAGTAGAAAAAAAATAATTTATGGTTTTGAACAGTTTTAGAAATTTGAAATAGAATTGTTTACAAATGAACCTATAATTGTTGAAATAAAACTTTTATTGACATTTGAAACAGAAGTAGGATAATGTATTGATAAAAATTGATAATATGCATATGGAACAATAGGAAAGTATAAGAATTATATACAAAGTTTTTCCTCACTTTTTCCTTCCTTTGCGGCCCCATTATATTTCCTCCTTTTTCGAGATCATAACTATGATGTATACCAGATTCTTCTGATGGTTCTGTCTTCTTTTCTATTAATTTCTTCTGAGGTGTTTCCAAGAAATCTTCCTGCTGGCCAAAAAGTAAAAGATGAGGATTCTACCCTTTTCTCTGTAAAACTATATTTTTTACAACTATAAGTACCCATACTACAAATAGCTTGGAGGTATCGAGTACATTTACAATTAGTACTTAACTGATGGATACACACATATATCTTGTATTAAAATTAGCTCAGAAATTCATGGAATTCTAATTTAAAGGGACTACTAATTGTTTAATTAATTTATCTTAATTTCTACTTCACTAGAAAATAGTCCTAACCTTTGAACCTCCTTTGAACATCAAAATAGCCAATGTTCTTTATTTTCAGAAGTTTTTATTATTATTGGTGATTTATTATGCTATCCAGATGACAAATAGGAAGCTTATAACTGAGATTTACTGTTTAAATTTAGGCAATGAATTAGTGAAGTTTACTGTTTTAGAAGATTCATGTTGCATTTCTTACTAACCAGATATCATTTACAATATTTTTTTAAAAGAATGAATGTAAGACTTTGTGGATAGAGCCAGTTTGGTCTAGTGGTTAAGGCACCATGCTTGAAAGTGGGAGATCGTGAGTTCAGGTTCCACCTCAGCCACCTTAAGATGACCTGGGCCAGTCATTCTCTCTCAGCCCAACCCACCATAGGGTTATTGCTATGGGGAAAATAGGAGGAAGGAGGTATGTTGGATATGTTTGTTGACTTATTTGTAAAAATAAATAAATAAATAAGATTTGATCATGGTTTTTAAATTTTGTATTGTCTTATTTATATGTTCTGTTATTTTGTTGTGTTTTTTAAATGGCTGTGCACCGCCCTGGGTCCCTTCGGGGAGAAGGGCGGTTTATAAATTGAATTAAATAAATAAAATGTCATCATGTATATGATTAGATTCTAATCCACAAATTATCATAATAAGATTTAATAATCTGACAAATTGCTATAAGACTCTGCTATTCTTACATATGATCTAAATTTTCCAGATTGGATTATTATTAAGAGAAATGGTTTTTCAGAAATGACACCTTTCCCAGGCCCCTCAAACATTCACTAAATGCATCTAACCGACTGTAACCCTCCTTAGATAGATGCACTGTGCAGAATAGGGTGCAGTGGCAACAAAAGCTTGCATCATGCGGATGAAAGTGCTAATGTTTACAAAGTCACAATTTGGATTGCTGCTTACTTGATCTCTATGTACTGTTATTGTTTGGTCATCAGATGAGGCTGGTTGAGGGCTGGTTAAGGCTGGTTGAGAGCTGTAGTGCAAGCTACCATCTTCAAATAGAACAGCAGTTTTCGGAGGTGTTTTTTTACTGCTGAAAGGAAGAAAAAAAATCAAACTGCATTAATTAAAATTATTAAGATTTGGAGTTTGGTCCAAGATGGATGTCTGTTATTACCTTGTTACCTTTTACTACAATGGCATTTTACCAATATATCTGAGAACAGGAAAAAAAGCAGAACAGAATTCACTATTGGCCAATTGTGATTGGACACCCACAAGGAATTTGTCTTTGGTGGATATGCTCTCAATGTACATATAAGTTACAAGTGATAAATGATCATTAATCATAAAATACATTCATCTGCCATAAGATACAACACTTAATAATTATAATAATAATTTTTATTTATATCCCGCCCCTCTCCCGAAGAACTAGGGGCGGCTTACAGGCAATTAAAAGCACGGTACAAACATATAAACTAAAAACATAATAAAAACATTAAATAATGCCTAATTAAAAGGGAACAATAAAGTGATATCCAGATTTAAAAAATAAAAAAAATTAAAATAATCTAACCCCAATTAGCATAGGAGGATCGGGGTACGGCTATCCCGAGCTGGTCAGTTGGAACAAGTGGGTCTTCAGGGTGTGGCGGAAGGTCCGAAGGTCAGGAATCGTTCGTATAGCAGGGGGGAGATCGTTCCAGAGGGTTGGTGCTGCCACAGAGAAGGCTCTCCCCCTGGGGGTCGCCAGCCGACAGTGCTTGACTGGCGCACCCTGAGGAGGCCCGCTCTGTGGGAGCGTGTGGGTTGGCGGGAGGTATCCATTGGTAGAATGCGTTCCTGCAAGTAACTGGGTCCAATGCCATGGAGAGCTTTAAATGTGGTTACCCACACCTTGAAGTGCACCCGAAAGACCACAGGCAGCCAGTGCAGCTTGCGCAGGAGAGGAGTCCTGTGGGCATGCCCACTCACCCCAAAAATCCCCTGCGCGGCTGCATTCTGAACTAGCTGGTATTACCTTCATAACTGCCTTAGGACTTGAAAAAAGCTTTCAGTAGTTCTCTTAGTGCCTTTCTTCGCAATCACAGTTATGAAGATTTTCCAGTCTATGGACTCCCTGTATGGCCAATATCTTTTCCAAAGACTTCTTGGGATTCAGAAAGGGAACAGCATCATCATCATAATTGCCATTCCATTGTGTCCAACCCTCGGCCACCCCATGGAGCAGCCCTCTCCATGCCTCTCTGTCTCATACTGTCTCCTTCAGATCTACCATGGTCATCCTAGTATCATCCTTTATAGCAGGAGTGTCAAACACATGGCCCACAGGCCAGATACAGCCCATGGTCTCCTTGAATTCGGCCCATGGAGCCACCCTGGAGGTGAATGGAGTGCTCTTCTGGGGCCGTGGCGGCAGCAGGATGGTGGTGCCACTTGTGGGGGACAGTGGCAGCAGCGGGGCAGTGCTTGTGGGGTGGCTGCGGCTGTGAGGGGGTGGTGGCCTGTAGCGGCCACAACAGTGGCAGTAGTGACCCTCAATGGAATTGAGCTTGACGCCCCTGCTTTATAATGTCCAGCCAGTGGGTACTAGGGTGACCGTTTCCCTTTTTCTGCTGATTACTCCCAGCTTCATTGACTTTTCGAGTGAGCCAGCTTGCATGACACGGCCCATGGATGCTAGCCTCTGTTTGAATTGCTTGGGCCTAGAACCTCTTTGTCAGATTTGCAGTCCATGGGGTGTGCAATCATCACCCACAGGGCGAAGACATCCGCCCCTTCTCCTTTCTGGCATTTCAAAGTCTTACTTTCGCACCCAAAAGTAGCAACCAGATCAATTATTACCCCGAGTAATCTTGCAATTGGTTGGGAGGCTGATGTCTTTACCCTTCCAGATGTTCTTCATTCTTAGAGTTTGGAGGAAATATAAAGCAAGATTTTCCATGAAGATGCCTCTTTGGGTTTTCCCACAGGAGACTTTTTTTTTAAAAGATAAGAATTGGTGACAAAGCCAGACTTGTTTAGCTTAGTTTAGTTTTATTTTTAGACCGTCCTTCTCCCCGAAGGGACCCAGGGAGGTGTACTGCCATTTAAAAACAACAATAAAGAACAACAATAGCAAAACATACAACACAATATTTAAAAATAATTTTAAAATATAAATAGTGAACCTATGGAGAAATAATATCCTTTAATTTTGGTGACCCTACCCTCAAGTCTTCCAGATGTTATTCCTGCCCAACATTGCGGTTCTTCCATGTGCTGAATGCCAATGGCTCTCAACCTTTTGGGCACCTGGGACCGGTTCCATGGAGAAAGGTCTTTCCGTGGACCAAAGGGGGCGTGGTCTTGTGTGCTACCTGCATTCCACAAATGGGGCTTGGCTTGTTTGCGTGGTCCTGTTGCTGGCATTCCACGGACCGGTGCCCCTTCAAGGATCAGGGGTTGGGGACCCCTTCTATATGTCTTCTGATCTCAGGGCTACAATCACCCCATTGGTTGATTTTTAGAGCTCAGGAAGATGAATTCCTTTAACTGTTTCAAAAGGGGCAGCTTTAATCTCCAAACAGAACTGGTTTGGAAGCAGGACTCTTTAAACAAGCTCCATTCGTGTTAAGAGAGACTGTTTGCTGCTCTGCTGGTCTCTTCATCCAAGCAAGAGACAGTTTCACAGGAAAAGAAAGTGCTCAGCATTTTCCTTCCCACCTGCAAAGAGGCATGAACACACGAGACGTTTATTGTTTCCAGGATGGGCAATTTTAAGAGAATTAATTGCTGGGGAAGGACGTTTCACTCCTCAGTGCGTGGCTTGCTTCTGAAACAACATACTAAAACCAGGTTTTATCTGATCTCCACAGGCAAGCATAATATGGGTATTCCTTGACTTACAACTGTAATTGAGCCTACAATTTCAGTCATAAGTGGTAACAGCGGGTCACTATGTGACTCTGTTTAATTTCACATCTTTTTTTGAAGCACTCGCTAAGCGCATGGCATGGCTGTTAAGTAAACATGCTGTTTACTTTGGGGCATTTTGGGTGGGGAAGGATGTGGTAAAAATTGGAAATTAGACACCCTCTTCCAGCAAAAAATAGTGTAAATCATTGCAGGCCAGTTGTCAAGCAACCCAACCTCTGACCTCAGGTTAAGCTTGATCCTTGGCTGCATCTGTAGTTAGTCCTCGACTTATTCATTTAACAAGTGTTCAAAATGAGAACAGCACTGAAAAAAGTGCTGCAAACCAAAATAACAAAGACACAAGGACAGTTTCTTCCCCCATGTCATCAACCTGCTAAATAACTAACTTTTTTATTATTAATTTAATCAAGCATATCCACATACAATAGTAAAGGGTAAAAAAAATAAAAAACATATATGAACATATAAGTGAGAACAAGTAAATGGGGACAGTAGGAC
>JANHFO010049119.1:0-10681 GCA_032468095.1 Pareas carinatus | reverse complement strand
ACTTCAACTCCCAGAATTCCCTGGGGGTTGAAGTCCACCCGCCTTAAAGTTGTCAAGATTGGAAAACCCTGTGCTACAGTATATTAGATGTACTAATAATTCCTTCTTCTTTTTTAAAGGTTCACTTTGATCAGTTTAAAGATGCACTAATCCTCATCTTGTCTAGCACATTACCAAATGAAGAGTCCTTTCAGCAATCAGGTAAGACTTATTTTGGGAATGCTGAGATTCAAGCAACCGCCAGGAAAGAAGTACATAATGTAACCAAAATCTGTTTAGAAAAGTTTCAGTTTTTATAATGAAGTGTGAATCAGCATTTGAGCCTAGCTGCTTTGATTTCCTACACTAAATCCTCCTCCAAATAGGAAATGGTGGCTGCATTATAGAAATATTCTGCTTAGTTTATAAGCAATTAAGGAGAAGTAGCTGCAAGCAGAGGAGGGGACATGTCAACTCATCAAGAACTTAGCAGGTTTTGATTGGTTAGCAAATGAAAATTGAAAATCTTGATATCAAGCAGATTCAGGTATTTACAGCATACTTTGATTTAATTTTTTTAAACTATTTTGGAGGAAGTTGCGCATAAAATGGTGCTCGTGGGCCAATCCCTAATCCAGTGTTTCTCAAACTTAACGACTTGAGAGATGTATGGACTTCAGGTTGAAGGTATGAAGCCCTCCAAAGAAGCAATAGCACTTAGATTTATATACCACTTTACAGCCCTCTCTAAATGACTTCCAGAGTCAGCATATTGCCCCCAACAATCTGAGTCCTCATTTTATCAAGCTGGGAAGGATGAAGGGCTGAGTGAACATTGAACCAAAGACCTGTAAAGCATTTGATTCCCCAAATTCTCTCTCTGGGACCTAGATTACAAGATGCATTAAACTTTGACTTCATTTGCTTGCATATTAGGTACAAATGCTCTAAGCATTTGAGAATTAGTCAACAGACTATAAGTACAGTAAACAAACTATGGCTTATTGGAATGTATGCAAGCAGGTTTTCTGGGATTGCAGTTGTTTTCTCTCAGGGTGTAACATTGAAGGAGTCAATTACCAGCCATTTGTGTGACTGCCTAGGCAGGATTTATTCACTTAAATACAGTTTTACAAGCAGCAAAAGGCAGAAACTAGCAACAGCGTTTTATTGGCAAATTCCCACCCACATCCATCCCCCTCCTTAAGAACATGCTCCATTTCCCCCCTCTTGGACCCCTCCTTAGAGCCTACCAACCAAAGGCAGTTTTCTGCTCATCTTGGTGATAAACAAGAAGGTGAAGTCATGCAGGCCAGAATGAGATAACAGCCAGAGAGTGAGATAGTAGGAAACATATTGTTTTGAGAACGGAGCAGTGTTCTGCTCATGAACTCTCCACGACCTTGCCTACATAACATATGACTCTTTTCCTTTGCATTCCAGTATTCACCTTTGTTATTTCAGAGACAGGCTATGTGAGACTTCTTGGTTGATACTCCAGGCTTGTCAGAATAAAGCTATTTTTGATCACTTGTCGGACTTTTTAAAATTTATTTATTTATTCAATTTGTATGACTGCCCATCTCAGACATGTGACTCTGGGTAGTGAGCAATCATAAAATCAGTTATAAACTGAACTACAATCACAATACTAAGAATTAAATGTATACAGCTATCAAGAAAGGCATTATACTCTCTAATTGTTAAGGAAATACTTCTTTTGCACAAATAATTGAAGTTGGGAAGCAAACATGCCTAGTACCGATGAATCAGTAAATCAAAAGACAATTTAGAGAAATGTTTCTCAACCTCAGCAACTTTTAAGATGAGTGGACTTCAGTTCCCAGAATTCCTGAGCCTCAACCGAGGTGTCTGAGGAATTCAGGGAACTGAAGTCCACACATCTTAAAGTTGCTGAGGTTGAGAAAGACTGGCTTAGAATAAGTAAGAAGACAGAGGCAGCTGATAGTAAATTAAATGGAGGTTAGCCAGTTGGGCATCAACTATAGCAGTGGTCCTCAAGCTTTCTGGCTTTGCGGACCAATTGGGGGAAGGGAATGATTCCACACAAGCAACAGGTGAGCATGCACGTGCAGCTCCATTTGTGTGAGCGGCGGGGATGCATGCTTGCTGCTCACGCAAATGGCGCTTCACACACACATGTACTCGCCCGCGTTTAGCTATGCACTCGCCTGCCACTTCCTCAAACCAGTTCTGAACAGGCTGCATCTCAGGGTTTGGGGACCCCTGACCTGTAGAATTAAAGGTATCATCTTCTTTCTTGAGAAAAGGACTTGTGAGTAAATGTGTAAAATGAAAGCTAGTTTAACGTAATGAAATTAAATTTTTTACACTTTATAGAAGATGCTCTAAAATTAAAACATTACTGCAAAACTAAGGCAATATTTTGAATGTCTTGAGAAACTCAAGGGACAGCCAAGCTGACTTTGTTTCAAAGAAATAAGTTTTAAAATGCAGTATAACAATAAGGGTTGCAACACACTGTAGTTAGTAATAGCTTACAAAAACTCAAGTTGATTAAACCTGACAGTAGTTAGCAGTGGAAATAATGTGTGTTGGGACTTTTCTTTTGCCCAGTCCTCAGGGCTAAAACTACATGTTTGTGCTTGCACAGAAAGTATTTTTAAATTGACTGGATTAATCTTGCTGAGTAGATACTTTACCAGAGGGCAAATAAAGGAGATTCATTTGAGGCATCAAAAACCCTAAGGTTTTTTTTCCTTTTGTTTTCTGACTGCAACATGGAGATTCTCCGTTTGGGTTTTTTAAGTTGAAGTTTCTGAAATGCTATTATGTGTGGTTTAATTAAAGTAAGAATTCTCAGTTCTAACTCATTCAGTCAATCAATTGACCATTCATGTTCATTTCCCTACATTTGGTCAGTTAGCCCAAAATGAATGAGGTGGGGGGAAGGAGAAGATAATATTGTCCTTATAGAAATTTCTCTCTGTCTCTCTCTGTGTCTCTGTCTCTGTCTCTCTCTGTTTCTCTGTCACTCTCTGTCCCTGTCTCTCTGTCTCTCTGTCTCTCTTTCTCTTTGTCTCTGTCTCTATGTCTCTGTCTCCCTCTGTCTCTGTCTCTTTCTCTCTATCTGGCTCTGGCTCTCTCTTTGTCTCTTTATCTCTGTCTCTTTCTCTGTGTCTCCCCCTTTTCCCTTTTCCAGTATGTATGTGTGTGCATGTGTGTGTGTGTGTGTGTGTGTGTGTGTGAAACTAAAGCTTTTATAGAATCCCGGTTGTCATCTTCTGGAATCATCTTCTCAAAGGAACCACCATCTTTAGTAGCATAATGGTCTGCTCATGGAAGCCTTGATTTTTCACTAGTTCTAACATTGCTTGTCCATGACCTGACTAGCAGATCTACAAGAAGCCATTGTGGAGTGATTTCCAGCTCACATGGAAGCATTGGCATGTATTCAATTGTTAAATACTGTAGGCAACCATTCTGTAAGCATGAAAACAATCTTGTCTAAGGAGATTCTCAATCATTCAGGTCATGGTTGTCCCAAAAGTGCTTTTCCAGAAGACAACAGAACTTTCTTGTTTTTTTTCCTTGAAAATGTTTTGCTTCTCATCCCAGAAGTTTCATCAGTTCTAATGAAGTAAAACATTTTCAAGGAAAATATCTATGGAGATTCTCAGTCATGCAGGTCATGGTTGTCTGAAAGGTGCTTTTCCAAAAGGCAACTGGACTCTTAGCTTCTCATCCAAGAAGCATCTTCCGTTCTGACTGAATTCCATTTCCCAGCATTCAGTCAGAACTGAGGAAGCTTCTTGGCTGAGAAGTGCAACAACTTAAAGGAAAAAACATAGTCCAGTTGCCTATTTGAAAAAGCACCTTTAGGTTTTCAAGGAGAAATCTAAGGTAGTTCAGTTGACTTTTTGGAAAAGTACCTTTGGGATGAAAACAGTCTTCTTCAATATGAGAATATACATAGCTTAAAGTTGAACTGTGAAATCCTTGGTGCTCTCTGAATTTGGTTGTTTGCTTATAGACCTTTTGTTAGCCAACTGGGTAACATCGTCAGCACTAGCCAATGAAACATTTGAAAGCAAACAGCTAAACTTGTTGAGAACCAAGGATTACCCTGACTTCATTACTTAGCATCATCAGCACAAATAGGAAGGAGCAGGGCTGTTTTTCAGTCTACATTTTGAACAATATACAAAAATAACATTGGAATAGGGCCAAGGCCTTATTAACATATAATCAGTTTCTCAGCTCGGTGGACATTATTGTTCTTTGTGTCCTGTGTCTTTTTCCTGCCCTTTGAAAACTTTCCATGTATACATACGCTCCTTCATACGTTAAAATGTCTGCATACAAAACAGTGCTTTTTTGTAATTACTACATATGAATTGCTTCAGATGCGTGAATGTTTTGTTATTCTTTCTCAACAAAATCTTGGAAAGAAATCATGAAAAGGGACTTGGGACCCAACTCCACCAGCAGGGATAACTCTTTGAAAGCAGAACAAAATTGGAACAAATTTGGTATAGGGCGAGAAAGTGGACAGCAAGAAAAAGGCTGAGTTTGAAAAAGAGTTGAGTCTGGCCAGAAGCTGAAGGGGGGAAAATGCACAAAAAAAATTATCTCCCAGTGCATCTCTAGGGGAGAGGGTGATGCCCCCCTTCCTTCTCCCCATTCACACATCCCAGGGTGGAGCATATGCAGCCTTTTCTGTATACACTGTACATGCATACAGATATAAATCTAGCAAAGAGAGGAAGAGCATAAACATATCCATGTGCAAATAGGCCACATTTTTTGTTACATGTGAAAAAAATATAAATGCCTCTTATAGCTACTCCTAGTAAAAGAGTTGGAAAGAATTTCCAAAACTTGCTGTATGTGCTTTCCTTCCTTTGTTTTGATATAGAAACCCTTCTGCTGGGCAGCAGTAGGGCAGAGGTGGTGCCTCCTCCTGTGTGGCAAGAGCTAAACCAAAATTAACTGAGCTGTGGTATCCTCTAGAGCAGGGGTTTTCAATCTTTTTCAAGCTGTGGACCCCAAAACGTGTCGTTGCTACATGGAGGACCACATTCCCACAGATTCAACTAATGACTAATCGATAATTCGTGTATATTACTTTTTCCAAATTTTTCTTGATCTGTCTGCGGAACCCCAGGCAACTTGACAAAGGGCCCCAAGGGGTCCACAGTACAGAGGCTGGAAACCTCTGCTCTAGAGCGGTGTTTCGTAATCTCAGCAACTTTAAGATGTGTGGACTTCGACTTCCAGAATTCTCCCCCGCATCCTGGCTCCCCACCCTACCCCAATGCTTCCATAATGGCAGTCCTGGCTTCTAGGCAGCGCTGAGTACAGAGTATTTTCAAGCTGCAGTGCTACCCTGTCTCCCTGAAAATAAGACCTAACCGGAAAATAAGCCCTAGCATCATTTTTCAGGATGCTCTTAATATAAGCCCTACCCTCAAAATAAGCCCCAGTTAAGATCATCAGCCAGACAGATGCATTTAGTACCGTATTTCCTTCCAAATAAGACCTAACCAGAAAATAAGCCCTAATGCATCTTTTGGAGCAAAAATTAACATAAGACCCAGTCTTATTTTTGGGAAAACATGGTATTAGTTGCACCTGTGAAATTCTTCTAAAGAAAAGTAATGTTGCTTATGTAAGGAAATAAAAATAGTTAAACCATGAGTTTCTGTGAGCATTGTCAAAGCAACTCAAGGTTTATGAATTTTATTAATTTGGGTTCTTTGAAGAGATCCAGTTATGACATTTATTAGAGAAAGAGAAAAGGAACACGAAGAGAATGACAGTACAGGCAATCTATAACTACTTACCCAAAAGGTTCGTGAGAAAAAGACTGAATATAAATATACATATACACATATATGTGCATGCACACATAAAGGAATGAAATCTGTGCAAAAATGCAAAAAAGAACATTGCACTAGAAGACTACAAATGTGCTATTAATCAGAAACTTTCCAACCTCCTACTTTTTCTGCATACAAGGTGTGAAAACCATGATTATGTTATTGTAAGAGAAGAGTAAGCAAAGTTGGAGGGCAGAGTTAAATGCATCATCAGTTTAGACTTCTTGCATTGCCATAAGACATCCAAGTCTAGCCCTCCCCTTGAAATATGTTGACCCTTATCTAACACCAATTTGGTGATGAACATTAGTTGACCAGATTCTTGTCAACTTTCTTCTCAGCAATCTTTCTGAGCTTGCCCTGTCAGTGGGCAAGCCACTAGTATATAAAACGAGAGCAAACCCCACTCCCTACTAGCACTGAAGATGTTACCTAGTTTGGTAGTGAAATATCTGCAAGAAAACAAGCTCAGAGAGCACCAAGGGCCCCACAGTTCAACCATGAACTATAAATATTCTTTTCTAATGAGGTTAATATATCTATTCAGCAAATTCTCTTTTAGAAAAACATCACTAAAATTTGCTTATCTAGAGGACTGTCCAGTGTATATTCTGCTCGAGAAGAGGAACTAGATTGGCTTTTGATCTGATTTAGCAGGGTTGCCTTGGTGTTTCCTTCCTATAAATGGACACGGTTTGGAGAACTCTAGCATTAGGTATTTTAGTGGCATTGTCCACTGGATGGGCATGCTAATATGTCAGCATATATATTGTCAACATGCTTACATATTCAAACTAACTATGAATGTATCTTGATTGTTTTCTTGTTGTGTACGTATGTTGTGTATGTATGTAGGTATTGAGCATGATCACTGAAGACAAATTCCTTGTGTGTCCTAACACACATGGTGAAAATAAATTCTGATCTATACTGTATATATATATATGTGAGTGTGGGTGGGTGGGTGTATGTGTATGTATATATCAAATATAGACTGCCCCAAACTTTAAAAAAAATTGTATGGCATGATGAATGTGTTTCGTGACATGGTTTGTCACAAATGTTTTGACATGTTGAACATGATGAACTGCTTTGTGGCATGATGACTGGACTTTATAACATGTTGACACAACGAATGTACTTTATGATTAGGAACGTGTCCTAGGAATGTAATCACAGTTTATCAGTTATAGCCTGTATGTAAGTATAGAGCATGCACATCGGAGACAAATTCCTTTTGTGTGTCCAGACACACTTGGCCAATAAATTCTAATTCTGATTTGCACGAGCGGTGGGTGCACTTGCCAGACGCTTGCTCGAATGGAGTTGTGCGCATGTGCTTGCCAAAACCACCCCCAAACTTTGATATAGAGACTTTCTAACGCCTCCTGTGACCTTGATGCTGACCCTCTGTGGATGTAGCCTAGGTTTGTGTTGGCAAGTTGGCTAGAAGTTTCCCTGTTCTCAGCAAGTGCTTCCCTTGCTATTTCCCCACCAATGCTCTGGAGGACTTTAAACCCGTGGCACCCCAACCTTTTGGGCACCAGGGACCAGTTCCATGGAGAAAGGTTTTTCTGTGGACTGGAGGGGGCATGGCTTTGTGTGCTGCCTGCATCTGGCCAATGGGGCTTGGCTTATTTGTGTGGCCCAGTTGCTGGCATAACACGGCCAGGTGCTGGTCCATGGACCGAGGATTGGGAACCCCGGCTTTAAACAATCTCCCTGGTTTGAAGCGTAGGCAATTAACACTTTGATTCAGGCAGCTACTGAGTGGAATTAATGTCTCCCAGCATCAACCACCTCTTTGACCTGAAGAGAACTTTTATTCAATTAACCGCGGATTATTAGTAGAGAACAATATAAAGCCAGATGTTTAGAATATGCAGGATTCGCATAGGAGAAGACTTGCAACATCTGCCAAATTGCTTTTTTTCTGTGGCACAGATCACACAGCCAAGTACCACACCTCCTTGTCTTCTTCGGGCCAAAAAGTCACTCACAGAAAGGAAAAGAAAAGGTGTGTCATAAAAAGACACATGTTTCTGACAGCTCCAGACAAAATCTTACATTATATTTATATTAATGCTACCTGCTGCTGAAACATAACATTAAAAATCCCTCCGGGATAATTTTCCTCTGAAATGTATCTCAAGAATATGCTATTCAGAAATTGTGCAGCCTGGCATTTCAGACAACTCAGCCATCCACAGGCACATAGGGATAAAGCAACATCTACATACTGTTCAAAAGAGATAATCTAAACAGCTAAAAAGGAAACCAAAAGACCAAAACACTTCCTCACCAGCAAGCAAAATCAAGATAAGCTGAGGTTAATACTAGACCAATATGTAAGCAGTAAACAATACCTCAATCAAGGAACAGCCACCTCAGACAAACAACCAAACAGTAAACAACGGTCTAATTAAGTAGCTATCAAGAACATTGCCACCAACCACTTGTATATAACGGAGAGCAAACCCCACTCCCTGCTAGCACCTCTGGATGTCGCTACAGGGCATTGCAAACCAAAGCAATTAGACACAAAGATGGCTTCTTCCCCTATGCTAGGGATGGCGAACCTGTGGCACGCATGCCAGAAATGGCACTCAGAGCCCTCTCTGTCGGCACGTGTGCTTCACCCCAGCAAAAAAAAATTAAAAAAATTATTTAGTAGCAAGCCAGAGGGATGCAGAACTTCCTTCCATCTCCCCCTCTCCACTTTGCCCGTCCCTTTGCACAGCAGTCCAATTGCAGTACTTCCGCCCTCCCCTGTTTGGGGTAAGGCGGGTGGCTCAAATGCGGCATGGAGTCTGTGACGAAGATGAGACAGGAGAAGTCCTTGAGGGGAACATAGCTCACAGCAGGTCACAGAAGCTAAGGTAGGCCGCTGGGAGGGTCGTGGAATGGCTACCCTAAAAAACTGGGGGGGGGTCTCCAGGAGTGCAGAGCTGTTGCCAAGGGCCTGGGGGAGGCTGCTGGTGGCCATGTGGGGAGTGCATGCTGCCATGTTGGCACTTTGCGATACATAAATAGCTTTTGGATTGCAGTTTGGGCACTCGGTCTCTAAAAGGTTCTCCATCACTGCCCTATGCCATCAACCTGCTAAATAACTAACTTACACAACACAATTAAATTTTCTAGTAGGAATATATCATTATTACCTTCTTATCTTACCTATTACCTATTCTCTTAATTATATGACAATTAACTCGTTGCTTAGATCTTACCATATAAAATAATTGTGTCATTTAGTACCCCTCTTTTGACTTGTAGAATGATTATTAGCATCCTACAACTGTTCTAAACCTATCACAAAAATGCGTCGTATGGCATGAGGAAGGTGTTTTGTGATGTGATGAAATGTGTTTTGTGACATGATAAAATGTGTTTTGTGATGTGATGATTGTACTTTATAACATGATGACATGATAAATGTACTTTAAGATTGTGATTGTATTCATGATTAAGATTGTGGTTTGTCGATTGTAGCTTATAGGTACATAACAAGATGAATGTACTTTATGATTATGAATGTAGCTTATGATTGTAATCACACTTTTTTATTGTATGTATGTAGGTGTTGAGCATGTATACTGGAGACAAATTCCTTGTGTGTCCAGACACATACTTGGCCAATAAATTCTGATTCTGATTCTGTTTCTGTCAGCTGCATATCTTCGCTTGCTTTGAAACTTCCCTGCAACCGCCATGAAACAGGAGTGGGGGTGAACTTTGGGTAGGGACATGGGCTTGAGGTACCAGGGATTGCATTGTGAATGGGGAGGGGAGCGGGGACTTCAGGGCCATGTGAATGGGGAGGGTGTTGAGATATTGACAGAGAGCAGACAGGAACCAGGTGAGAAGACATATCGTCTTTGACACCTCAAGGACACCGAGTGTGGGATCTGCAGTCGCAACTGGGCTGGCTCGACCTGGTTCTCACAACATGGAACGCTCTCCTGCTTGGCCAGGGGGAACTGTGGGACAAGTGCTGGAATCAGGGATTGTTTTCAATCTGTGTTTTCATGCGGGATTTCTTCAGAGCTTGCCTACTTTAAGGCTGATCTCAATCCCCTTTAGGAAAGTTGCGTTCAACTTTTTTAGTAAAAGTACCTCTTCCCTAACTTGAAATGGAGTGAAAGGTCATTCTTTCCTAAGGGGGATTGGGGCCAGCCTTACAGATAATGTCCCTTAGTTGAAATGTCTGGAAGAAAACAGCCAAGCTCAGAGGGCACCAAGGACCCCATAATTTTTTAATTCTGTAAAAAATAGAATGAAAACAATAACAGGCAGGTAGCAAAATGGCCCCAGGTTATACTGAATTGCCTCTTCCTCTCTCAGAGGGCCAGCAAAGGTCATGTGGCTGTCTATTCTTTGTGAGAAATGTCTAAAACAGGCTTCTTACTTGCAGTTTTGAGATGTGTGAACTTTAATTTTAAGTTGTGAGGACTTCAATTTTAAGATGTGTGGACTTCAACTTTAAGATGTGTGAACTTTAATTTTAAGTTGTGAGGACTTCAATTTTAAGATGTGTGGACTTCAACTTTAAGATGTGTGGGCTTCAACTTTAAGATGTGTGGACTTCAATTTTAAGTTGTGTGGATTTCAACTTTAAGATGTGTGGATTTCAACTTTAAGATGTGTGGATTTCAACTTTAAGTTGTGTGGATTTCAACTTTAAGATGTGTGGATTTCAACTTTAAGATGTGTGGACTTCAACTTTATTGAAGATTTCCCAGCCAGAATCTGGGAGTTGAAGTCCACACATCTTAAAACTGAAATCCACACATCTTAAAGGTGAAGTCCACACAACAATATGTGTGGACTTCACCTTTAAG
>JANHFO010049092.1:0-10681 GCA_032468095.1 Pareas carinatus | reverse complement strand
AAAATAATGATCAGAGAACTTCCATTTTATTAATATAAAAGGCACCTATTTAATATAACAAAATTAAAAAAGCTTATAATGAAATCATAAATGCTTATTTAATCATAAAATCTTTAAAGGTTGTTTAATTGTAGCAAAAATATTAAAGTTAGTTTAATTATTACAAAATAATTGAAGCTTATTTAAGTATTACACATTTAGTGTGATATTTGTTCCTGCTTGAGAGAGAGAGACAGACAGAAAGACAGACACAGAGAGACAGAATGAGAAAGAAAGAGAAAAGGAATAAGACACACATACACACACACACACAGAGAGAGAGAGAGAGAGAGAGAGAATTGACGGTGGCACTCACTCGCCACCGCTGCTGCAGCTGGTCCATCCACTACCACGAAGCCATGAGAGTAAAGAGCCACCACTGCTTATGCCTACACTTAATACAGTGTGATTGGGGCAAGGAGAAGGCCAGGTGCATCTTATTGGATGCACTCAGCTTGCGGGCCACCCAAATTTTCCTGTGAACCACAGGTTGGCGACCTCTGGTTTAGAACTCAAATGCTTTGAAATTCCTCAGATTTGGTACTCAATGCATTTTGACGTGAAATTTTTGCCCTGATTTGGATAATATCTTGCTCTTTTGTTTGTTTGTTTGGCAAACCGAGTTTGCCAAATAAATATAAAAGTATCTTTAAAATATTCATCTAAATATTTTTATTATAAAAGTCAGGGCAGGTATTTCTTTTCTTGTAAATGATAAACATAATGCTTTGATAGACCAGCCCTTTCGGACTAATTATTTGATTATTTGACCCCCTGATTGGCCTTAATGATCTGCTCAGTGCAAGGTGTGTGAAGGTAACCAGTTTCCAGAAATGTGTCTTCATGAAATAAAATTTATTCGGCCTTGTGGAAATATTTATGATGACCCAAAGGGCTTCAGGTCTAGAAAGTCAACAACAAAAGGTTTCAATGAGCTGAGTTTTAGAGCAGCTTTCAACATTTTATTTATTTACTTTTTGCTCCTCTTGACAACCGATCAGAGAACGATGAAGGATTTTTTAGAATACCAGCTTTTAGAATCTGCATTGTGATAAGTGAAACCTCACTGGGGTTTTTAAAAAAATAGACAAAATAAAAGTAAAATTGAGTTGTGCCTTTAGAACCAAACAGAGGAACAATGTTTTTTTAGCTTTACACATATCGTGGCAAAACCCATAGCAACAAGGAGTAAAACTCCATCTGTTCTATCTGTTCCTCAAAAAGAATGCATTATTTAGGTGCTGGGATGTGTGTCTCTTTTTCTAGCCCTTCGTTATGGAATCGGGTCCATTTTACATCAAAGGAACGAACTCCAATCAATCTAATTGAAATAAGGTTCCTGGTTCCGTTCAGATGTGTCAAGACATCTCATTTTAGTAAGAAACAGAAGTTTACACTTGCAGAGTATGCTTTTGCATACATGCCTAAAATAATTACATATCTCGAACATAGAACCGATATTACCCTGCAGGATATGCTTAGCACATACGCAGAATAATAGTTTTGAATATGCTTTGTGCATCTGTAGAACCTGCTCCTGTGTTTATGGGTGCGTTGTACCACGTTTCCCTGAAAATAAGACAGGAACTTGTATTAATGTTTGGCCCAAAAAACACATTAGGGCTTAATTTCCAGTTAGATCTTGTTTTCAAGGAAATACGGTACTAAATGCATCCATCTGACTGACAATCTTAACTGGGGCTTATTTTGGGGGTAGGGCTTATATTACAAGCATCCTGAAAAACCATGCTAGGGTTTATTTTCCGGTTAGGTCTTATTTTGGGGGAAACAGAGTATATGCAAATGTTTTGATATGTGACATGATGATATATTAAGACCATCCCCAGAAAATCATGCTAAGACTTATTTTCCTGTTAGGTCTTATTTTGTGGGTAATACAGTACTAAATGCGTCCATCTGGCTGATGATCTTAACTGGGGCTTATTTTGGGCGTAGGGCTTCTATTACGAGCATCCTGAAAAATCAGACTAGGGCTTGTTTTCCAGTTAAGTCTTATTTTCATACTTCCTTTATTATAAAGGACAGTGGTTTATTCCACAAAGCTGCCCGTTAACTTTTTAAAAATTGAATTATTTATTTTCTTGGTTTTGCGCTTCAGTTTTGCTTTGTAAAGCTAAGTTATAAATGCAAATAATTCTTTTAGCATTATGTAACTCTTTCAGATTTAGCCCCTTTTCAGGTTAAATTCAACCATTAATTTCATCTAAGAAAATATGGTTGCTGTTCGTGTGTCCCAGAAAAAACCACCCTGTTTTAACAACAGCTTGCTATAAATACACATCTACTCAGAAATGAACCCCACTAAAAAAAGGAAGGACGAGAAACCAATTAAGTACATTGCACTTGGCTCTTTTACAAGTTGAGTAGATGCTGAAAAAGGATAGTGTTCTTTGTGTAAAAGATGCATGCATCTTTTTGTTAGCATATGAATGCTTTCCTGTGGTTTTTTCATTGTTTCTTTTATTGTTCTATTATTTTACTTCTGTTTTTTTTACACTTCTTTTTAGAATCAGAATCAGAATTTATTTTGCCATCTGTGCCAGGACACGCAAGGAATTTGTCTCCAGTGTACATGCACTATGCCTGCATATATACAATAAACAAACTGTGATTACAATCAAAGTTACATTCATAATCATTATATATATAATCATAAGATTCATTCATAGTCATAAAGTACATTCATCTTGTCATGTATGTATAAATTGCAATCGACAAACCACAATCTTAATCATGAATACAATTCACAATCATGTTGCAAAGTACAATCATCATGTCACAAAACACATTTCATCATGCCACAAAACATCCTTCTCATTAACAGTGTCCTGTAAGTCAGCTGTTTAGCAGGTTGATGACATAGGTTCATGAGTTCCTTTTTACTGTTGGAATCTGCCTAGATTAGTCCCATGGTAAGATAAGCAGCAGATAAATTTAATAAATAAGTAAACAAATAAATTTTGTCATTTTAAGAGCAAAATATTATTGAGAGACACTCTTAACTGAGATGACTTCGTTTAGCACTCTGACAAATTAACCATCAGTAGACACATAGACATAAGCAACAGCTACATGCTGTGCAAAAGAGACAATCAACAAGCCAAAAAGAGAACAAAAAGACCAAAGCACTTCCCCTCCAGCAATCAACACTCAGATGAGCAGAGATGGACACTAAGATTAATGTCAGATCAACAATTAAAAATTAAACAATGCTCCAATCAAGGAACTTATTTCCCAAAGTATCCGAAACCAAGACAAGAAACAATGAATGGAAAGTCATCAAGGAGAGAAACAACCTGGAATTAAGGAGAAACTTCCTAACAGTGACAACAATTAACCAGTGCAGCTTGTCTTCAGAAGTTGTGGTGCTTCATCACTGGAGGTTCTTAAGAAGAGACCAGACAGCCATCTGTTTCAAATTGTATAGAATCTCTTGCTTGAGCAGAGGGTTGGAATAGAAGACCTCCAAAATCCCTTCCAGCTGTATTGCACTGCCATACAAGCTAATAGTAAACAGCCCAGTCAAAGAACTCCAAGACTATTCCCACCAACATTGACAGGGCAAGCCAATAGAATATAAACTCCACTCCTTACTAGCACTGATTATGTTACTTAGTTTGGTAATGAAACGTCTGCAAAAAAGCAACCACACTCAGAGAGCAACAAGAACCCCTCAGTTCAACCTTGATTCTCCTTTTTTGGGATCCTTCTTAAGCTCTGACAAGTGTCATGCACATGAGACTCATAACTGATCATCACTCTTGGTTGACTGAATAAAGCAATCCAGTGGATCAGAATCCCATTGGATTCCTGCTGGGCTGGATAGATCAGCTCAGCTTTCTTTCTTAGTTGCAGAGTTGAAAGCTTCTATCTCTTGCGTTCATCGTGAGCCACTGCAAGTATTTCTGTGACCACCATGGGCCACCTTCCCCACCTCCCCCCTGTGTCCCCGTAGGCATCACTGACAAACCCCCTGCTGCCATAGCTGATGCCCCCAGTGCCACCCAGGCCTCCTGTGATCCCCTGAAAGTTCCCACTAATACCCCCAAGGCCTCCTGCGACCACCACACCCATCATTTTTTTTCCAAAACTTTTATACCACCCTTCTCACCGAAGGGACCCAGGGCAGTGTACAGCCAGAATAAAAGCACACACACACAAAGAACACAAATAAAATTCCTAAAAAATCCACACATGGTAGCTGAATTGAAAATTGAAAATTAAAAACCAATTTAAAACAAATGTAAGTTAAAATGGGATTATAATTTAAAATTAATAATAATTTGAGAGCAAAGGGAAGGTGCGGTTAGGCCAGACCGGCCTGGGCAAATAGGTATGTTTTAATGGCTCGACGGAAAGCACGGAGGTCTGAAATAAGACGAATCTCTGGGGGGAGGTCATTCCAGAGGGTGGGAGCCGCCACAGAGAAGGCTCTCCCTCTGGGGGTCACCAGCTGACATTGTTAGGCCGACGGCACTCTGAGAAGGCCCTCTCTGTGGGAGCAAATGAATCGGTGGGAGGTATTTGCCGGCAGAATGCGGTCCTGTAGATAGATGGGTCCTATGCCATGGAGCGCTTTAAAGGTCATAACCAAAACCTTGAAGCGCATCTGGTAGCCCACCGGCAACCAGTGCAGCTTGTGCAGGAGGGGGGCCACATGGGCCCTACCACTGGCCCCCATAACCCCCCGCACGGCCACATTTTGTACCAGCTGGAGCTTCCGGACGCGCCCCAAGGGGAGCCCAATTAGAGAGTGTTACAGTAGTCCAGACGGGTTGTGACGACTGCTTGAGTGACTGTCCGCATGGCATCGCAATCTAGAAAGGGGCGCAACTGGCAGACCAGGAGAACCTGGTAAAAAGCTCCCCTAGTGACGGCTGGCACATGATCTACTAGAGACAGCCGTGCATCCAGGAGGACACCCAAATTGCGGACTCCTTCTGTGGGGAGCAGGGACTCGCCCTCAATAGCCACAGCCACTCGGTCTTAGAGGGATTGAGCTTGAGTCTGTTGCACCCCATCCAGATCCACCCGGCCTCAAGGCACTGGAACATTACCTCGATGGCATCGTTGGGGTGGTCTGGGGTGGAGATGTACAGCCGAGTATCATCTGCGTACTGATGGTACTCCATCCCAAAACCACGGATGATCTCACCCAGTGACTTCATATAAATGTTGAACAGGAGGGGCAAGAGGACCGACCCCTGTGACACCCCACACGTGAGATGCCACAGCGTCGGCCTCTGCCCTCCTGCCAACACTGTCTGCGACCAGTCAGAAAGGTAGGAGGAGAACCACTGCAAAATGGTGCCTCCCACTTCTAACCCCCCCCCAACTGGCGCAGCAGGATACCATGATCGATGATATCAAAAGCCGCTGAGAGATCTAACAGGACCATGATAGAGGAGCAACCCCTATCCAGGGCCTTCCAGAGATCATCCACCAACGCGACCAATGCCATCTCCGTGCTGAACTCAGGCCTGAAGCCGGACTGGAGCGAATACAGATAGACAGTTTCATCCAGGGGCTGGGGGAACTGTCGGGCAACCACACTCTCTACAACCTTCACCACAAAGGGAAGATTGGAGTTGGGACGGCAATTATTTAAATCAACTGGGTCCAGTGAAGGCTTCTTGAGAAGGGGCCGCACCACCACCTCTTTCAAGATGGCCAGGACGACACCCTCCTCTAAAGAAGCATTCACAATGCCCTGGAGCCAGCCTCATGTCACTTCTTGGGAGGCCAGCACCAACCAGGAGGGGCACGGGTCCAATAAACATATGGTCGCCTTAAGTATTCCCAGGATCCTGTCCATGTCCTTATCTGAAAGGTTTAGGAAAATGAATTTAAACTTTGTACAGATGGTTAAATAAGAGATGGAAGGAGTAGGTGTGAAATAGCATTAGTGAATTTGATAAGCACTAATGAAAGAAATCTGAAGTGTATGTCCAGCGGGCTGATGTCAATGGAAATATGTAAGCCTGTTGTTTTTTGTTTTTGCTTAAAAATGAATTTTAAAATATCTAAAAAAAAGAAAGTGACTGCTGCTATAGTCAAAACTTCAAACAAGATGATCTTGGTGGGGTTTTGACATTTAATCTAAGACTTCATTCTCAATGACTGAATTGGGATTCTATAGTTTCTTTGAAAACTATGAACTTCTTTCAGTTTACCTAAATATTCTGGATTTAAATTTGTGTTATGGACTACTTTTACCCCAAGTTGTTTTAGATTGCAGATCCCATCACCATCATGCTTTCTTAGGAGGTAACTACCTTAACATCTGAGGACATAGAAATTACTGCAAATGATTTGAGAATAGGGATAATATCTGTTACGTGTTGGGGACATATCAACATTTTGCCAAATTGGAAATTCAGTCTTTCCTTTGGTTTTTGCTTATTTATTATATGTTTGTTTGTTTTTAAAAAGGGGATAGATACAAAAAATTTAAAAAGTGACAATGAGAGTGAGAAGAATGAAGTCACCCCAAAATAGTTTTACTGTAAGGTAAAGATTTCCCCTATTCAGTTGTGTCTGATTCTAGGGAGTTGAGTTCATCTCTGTTTCTTAGCTGAAGGAGCCAGCGTTGACTGAAGACGTTTTCCATGGTCATGTGGCCATCATGGGGCATAGAACACCATTACCTTCCAGTGAGGTGGTACCTATTTATCTACTCTCATTTGCATCCTTTCAAACTGCTAGGTGGACAGGGGTTTTTCTGTAGTGTAGTTATATTTGGACCCTTTTTAATTTTGCAGCTTTGTCAGTTGCTTCCCTCTCCATTGTCTCATTCTTTCACAACATATGCACACCCACACACCCACACCCACACAATGCAATGCAATCAATTTTTGCCACCGCATGAGTAGGGAAATTAATAATGGACAGAAAATGAAGAATCATCCTGCTATAATGCTCATAGTGAGGAATGCCTACATAAAAAGATGATTTAAAAATGCCAATCCTGAACTTTGAAAAAATTAGGGTGGCTCCTGTATGCTATTGTCTGGTACAGCACTAAGAAGAGAATGATTTTATGTGATCAAAGTACAGGTCCATGTATTTCAGAATCTTTTCTCCCAGTGTAGCTCCTCAAAGACTACAGATTAAAAAGTCCTTACATACCTTTCATTCCTGCTTAGCATTCAAAGGAATATTGTCTAAATTCTGGAAGGACTCTCCTAATTTTATATGCACCCATTCACAATTAGTACTCTAGTGAACATAAAGAAATCTCAAGTCCATGGTATTCTTCAATCTTAAGACCAAGGAGGCATATTTTTTTATCTATATTTTTGTATGCAAGCTGTTAGGGAAGTCATAGGTCTTTATGTATCAATTAAAAATCATTTTTAAAGTTAAAAAAAGGATTTCCATTGTTATAATTTACACAAAAAAAACACCTGTCTATAATGTACAGAACAATAAATGTAAAAAAAACAGAGGAAAGAAAGACACCCACCCAACCCAACAAATCAATATAAATAAAGGAAACGCAGTCTCCACAAAATCATACAGATCAGTCCTCCTATTACAGTTGTATAGAGCCAGTTTAAAGGCTGAAAAGCATGTCGAAAAGAGAGGAAAGTAAATTGAAACAAAGAACAACAATTCAGAGGAAAAAATGAGAAAAAACAGTTCTCAAAGTTCCACAACTATTTTTTTTATAATGAGCAGGTAAAAGAAAAGAGACCCAGTTTGATGCAGTAGTTAAGACACAGGGCTAGAAACTGGGGGTTGGTAGCACAATGACACAAAGCCAGCTGGGTGACTTGGACCAGACATACTCTCTCAGGCATGGGAAACAGGCAAGGGCAAAGCACTTCCAGAGTCGGAATGGGCCAATTTGGTGTAGCCAACTTGCCATAGTCAACTCGCTGGGACCAACTCAATGTGATCAACTCACCATGGCCAACTAGCTGCAGGCCAACTCACTGCAGGACAATTCAACAATTCAATTTGAGTATTTAAAATAATTTTAAAAATTATAGCAATTTCTGTCATTCACATTTCGTTTTGTCCCTCATTTTACATCTCTTTTTAAATGATTCTATTTCACCATTTCTTTGATAGTAATGTAACTCTTGTCCTGCATTGAGTTGTCCCATGTCATATTACTCACAGTGAGTTGACCCCAGTGAGTTGGCCCTGATGAGTTGGCCATGTCAATTTGACTGTACTGAGTTGCCATAAGCTCTCCAGAATCTTGTCAAGAAAACTGCAGGTCAATCGCCAGACTCAACAATAATTTGCAGGTACCAACAGACCCCCCCCCAAAAAAAAAGTGGAGAGAAGAAATTCTTTTTGGAAAACCTGATATCAAGATGGGATTAAAATTCTTATTCTTCTCTCTCTACAACTCTCATTCTGGTTTAAAGTCTTTCTAAATAATTAATCCCTTCCGTTTTAGTCGCCATTTTTTCTTCCTTCTCTCTGGGAAACTTTCTCTCTTTCAACTTTCTCTTAAATCAGGTAATAAAAGTCTTTTGGAGCAGTAAATCACCTCATTCAAATGATTGATCTCCAATCTCTGTGCTTTCTTGTGGTTTGTGTTTAAACCGCCCACTTTTTTTTCCCTTAGCAGTTCATCCATGGCCGAATGCTATATTTTGACAGCTCAGCTGGTGGATCACCCGAGGGGCTTCTTTTCAAACCCAGGATGGTCACCACCTTTTCTGGGTTCGCGGAAAGCCCCTTTCCTTCATTGCCTCTCCGGGGCAACTTTTGGCTCGGTTCTGGCTTAGAATCATCCTGACCCACCCGCTGTCAAAACAGTTCGGCCCGGTGCTCACTGAGCCTGCTATTTCCTGGACCATACTGTCCACCAGAAAAAGTTATACAAGATGAAGAGATAATCAAGAAAATTTTAGATTGTGCAGAGATGAATAGATTAACTTTGATGTTGAAGAACAAAGAAGAATTGGTACACTTCAAAACATGGAATAATTGCTACAGATGGTTAGACAAGAAGTGGGAGTAGATTTGAAAATGTATTAGTAACATGAAATAGACACTGTTGAAGATTTGTGAAAATGTAAAATTTATACCCAGATGGTTGATGCTGATCGAAATCTTTGAAGCACTTATTTTATTTGTTTGTATGTTTGTTTTGTTTGTTTGTGGTTTTGATTTTATTTGAGTTTAAACTGATAAAAAAATCTCAAAAAACCCCAAACAAACTGGGGAAAAGAGTAACTCAGCCATGGAGTGGTAGGCCAGGTAAACTCACAGAGCGGGGTCAGCGCATACTGAGCAGCACAGTGTGCAGAAGTTACCAACTGTCTGCAGAAGCAATAGCTACAGACCTCCAAACATCATGTGGCTTTCAGATTAGCACAAGAACAGTGCATAGAGAGCTGCATGGAATGGGTTTCCATGACCAAGCAGCTGCATCCAAGCTGTACATCACCAAGTACAATGCAAAGCGTTGGATGCAGTGGTGTACAGCACACTGCCACTGGACTCTAGAGCAATGGAGACATGTTCTCTGGAGTGACAAATTGTGCTTCTTTGTCTGGCAATCCAATGGACATGTCTGGGTTTGGTGGTTGCCAGGAGAACGGTACTTGCCTGACTGCATTGTGCCAAGTGTAAGTTTGGTAGAGGGAGAATTATAGTATTGGGTTGTTTTTCAGGGGTTGGCCTTGACCCTTAGTTCCAGTGAAACTAACTTTTAATGCTTCAGCATACCAAGACATTTTGAACAACTTCATGCTCCGAACTTTGTGGGAACAGTTTGGGGCTGGCTCCTTCCTGTTCCAACATGACTGTGCACCAGTGCACAAAGCAAGGTTCATACAGACATGAATGAACAAGTTTGGTGTGGAGAAACTTGACTGGCTTGCACAGAGTCCTCACCTGAACCCGACAAAACATCTTTGAGATGAATTAGAGCGGAGACTGTGAGTCAGGCCAATATCAGTGCCTGACCTCACAAATGCACTTCAGGAAGAATGGTCAAAAATTCCCATAGACACATTCCTAAACCTTGTGGACAGCCTTCCCAGAAGAGTTGAAGCTGTTCTAGCCAATTCCATATTAAACCCTACCGACTAAGACTGGGATGCCATTAAAGTTCATGTGTGTGTAAAGGCAAGTATCCCAATACTTTTGGCAATATAGTGTATATATTTCTAAGGTATGTCTATAACTTTCTTTTAACTACATGTAGCCCTCAACTTAAGAACATAATTGAGCCCCAAATTTCTGTTGTTAAGTGAGATACTTGTTAAGTGAGTTTTGCCCTATTTTGCTAGCTTTCTTGCAAGTGAATCATTGCAACAGTCATAAATATGAACCAATTGCCAAGCATCTGAATTTTGATCACATGATCACAGGGCTGCTACAAAAGTTGTAAGTGTGAAAAATGGTCATGACGGCCATTTTTTTTCAATGTTGTAACTTTGAATGGTTACTGAACTGTTACAGGTTGAGGACGTCCTGTGCTATATTTTGTATAAATGAGTCTCATATTTCATTATTCTTGTTCATACAAAGTCTAGGTCAATAGGCAATCCTCTCACAAGGGCAATCAGAATCTCAATCCACTAAGTGAAAGGACTGTACATTTATCTTTCCAATGCTGCAATATCCGTCTTTTGTTCATGGTAAGGGCACA
>JANHFO010049085.1:0-10681 GCA_032468095.1 Pareas carinatus | reverse complement strand
GTGAAGTAGCACAAAGACTTTAAGGCCAAATGTTCTGATACTGACCTATTAAAAATCCAAGGTCTTCTGAAGTTCTCATGGGTCCACTTTTTCAACCAGCTTCCCCCCAAAAGAGGAAGTTAGATACTTGACAAAAATTGTTCAGTATGATGGTCTTTAGAGACTACTTTTTGAAAATTAAGCAAATCCTCTTTAATAGGGAATAAAACACTCAAGAGAAGCACTAGTCACCACTAGAACTCACTCACAGAACATTTCCCTGATACAATAACATGCCAAGAGGGGCATGCATCTAAACAGATGTCTGAACTCACATTCTTAAGGACCCTCAGGTCTAACAGGTTCAAACTACTCAGATAATTGGGCAAGATTCCTCCCCAGACAACTCTTCTGTCCTGTAACAATGCTGGTGTCTCACTGCAAGCAACTTTGCTTGATAGTTGATGAGCAAATATAATTCTTTACCAAAAGAAACAGGGCTGTGGAGCAATTGCCTGAAACAGGGCTGTGGAGCAATTGTCTGTGGGTGCAATAAAGGCAGAGAAGTACTAATGTTTGCCTGCCCATACCAGCACAAGGCAGGATTTAATAGCAACTTTAAACCATGTTTGGTTGACTTTGTCCTTTGTTGAGTTCCAGCAACAATATAGATTTCTCTCTTTCATTCCATCTCTTTCTGCCCATCCATGAACCAGGTGAGTAACAGGATACATAAGAGAGGATAGGTTACTCAGTTGCCCCCTTATTCCAAGTGACAACCAAGACTTTGGATGGACTGTCGAACAGATCAATAGAGACAATCTCTAGGTCCCTCTGAAACATATTCAGAATCATCATCACTGGGGGTGGACCAATCTAATGAGACCAACTTCCATACAATAGATACCGGCAATAGAGAATTCAATGAAAATCAGGCTTTGACCTGATCATAACAAGGGAAACACCAAAGGCTTCTCAAATTTCAGATAATATAGCCACTGCTTTGATGTGATGTGTGACCACTGTCATGATCTGGAATAAGCCCATGGCCATGAAATTCCAAGTGCAATATTTTATGCCAAATATTTGAAATGGACACATTCCTATAGATATGCCCCCCTTCGGTAGGTCATTCATACTTAGGTAAAGCACAGGAACAATACTATAGGACTTCCATCAATAAAGATAGTATTTTATCTACATAGTATTTTATCTACATAGATGTTGGCAGACAAATCTAGATTTGTATATCTAACCTGATTAAAATCTACTAGCCAAATTATAAAATCCACAGAAATGTTGAAGAACTTGTCTGGAGGAGCTGTAGGATCGAGTGCTCCAACTGGTTTGGGAATGTGATCCAGTTGATAATATCAAATCCACCAATGATTTCCCAATTTTTATCAAAGGAAATCTTTTCTCCAACACTGTTGTTGAATGAGATACTTCTCAGAAAGGAATGAAGCTACAATATAGAGACACAGAGAGGAGGGAGACACGCAGGCAGGCAAGAAGGTATGAAAGAATTTTTTCCCCTTTTATTCTGGTTTGTACATCATTATCAAACAAATAATATAGAAGTGTCTCCAAAATAAAGGTAAGATAAATAATTCTTACCTTTTAAGGAGTGATATTGCATCTGAAATGTCCATAAAACCTGATAATTCAACTCTTAACAATTATTATCAACAAGTCACTATTTAAACCCTATTTGCGGGTAACAATCAACTATATAATGATTGATCTATTCGTTGAAATGAACAGGTTTGGAAAAGAGAGAATTGTAACAACCTGTGTATCTTTCTTGAGTAAGGATCTCATTATTATCAGAATCAGAATCAGAATTAGAATTTATTGGCTAAGGAATTTGTCTTTGGTGTACACTTTTGCATTTTTAATATGAGCACATAAATATTTTAATTGATTAAGCCATTACATTTCAATTCTAGATCTAATGATCATACCCTTACAGAATATGGTTTGTTAGATTTTATGAACAGATGTTGCAAATACAGATATGTTGAGGTTTTGACATTTTTCTGCTTAAGATCTTACCTGCCACCACAACTTGTGATTCTGAAACTGTTGCCATCTTTCTTTTGCTGCGATTCTTTCTCTGAATTTAGATAAATACAATGATTTCAAAGCATGTGCCACAGTATAGACTGCATTGTAAATATTATAGCTTTGGCCAGTCATGCATGCTTCAAACACAGATGTGGGAAGGGTCTCCAGCTGCTCCTATCCGGTACATTTTTTCTCAGACTTCTCTGTTGTTGAGTTTAAGAAAAAGCAATCAAATGTCTGTTCCCAAAAATCTTTCTGAAAATGATCACGCTGGTTGTTGGATGAATTTAGATTTTGAAGAAATTCCTGGATGTCTTGGATTTCTTTTGTGTGAACTACAAAGTTTAAAGCCCTATGTACAAAATGGATGCCCCAAGATTTTTGAAAGGAATTAGAAATGCAATCTTGCCGAGCTGAGAAATGCAATCTTGCCGAGCTGAGATCATCCACGGTTTTGGGGTGGAGTTCCATCAGTATGCTGATAATACTCAGGTATACATCTCCACCCCAGACCACCCCAATGATGCCATGGAAATGATGTTCCAGTGCCTGGAAGTCATGCAGATCTGGATGGGGAGGAACAGACTCAGGCTCAAGCCTTCCAAGACCAAGTGACTGTGGCTTCCAGCCTCCCGATATAGCCACTTGACTCCATTTGTGGCTACTGGGGGTGAAATATTGCAATCCGGGCATCCTCCTGAATGCACGGCTGTCCCTAGAAGATCATGTGGCAGCCATGGCCAGGGGGGGCCTTTTATCAGGTTCACCTGATTTGCAAGTTGCGTCCCTTTTTTGATCGGAACTCCTTACGCACAGTCACTCAGTCCCTCGTCACTTCCCGGCTGGACTACTGTAATGCTCTCTACATGGGGCTTCCCTTGAGGAGCATCCGGAGGCTTCAGCGAGTCCAGAATGCGACCGTGCAAGGGTTTGTGGGAGCAAGGAGGTGCTCCCATGTTGCACCTCTCCTGCATGAGCTTCACTGGCTCCCGGTAGCCTTCCAGGTGCGCTTCAAGGTGTTGGTTATCACCTTTAAAGCACTCCATGGCTTAGGGCCCAGGTACTTACAGGAATGCCTTCTACCAGCAAATACCTCTCACTGGCCAGTTCACTCCCACAAAGAGGGCCTCCTCAGGGTGCCATCAGCCAGGCAATGTCGGCTGTTGACCCCCAGGGGGAGAGTCTTCTCTGTGTTGGCGCCCACCCTCTGGAATGATCTCCCCCCTCAGATGCGCACTATATCTGACCTCTATGTGTTCCATCGTGCCCTGAAAACATGTTTTTACGCAAGCCAGGCTATCCTAGCTCCCCCCCTCTTATCATAACATATTTTTATTAGGTTTTTAAATTGGTTTTATATTGGCTTTTAAATTATAGCCCTACATTACTATAATTATTTTAACATGGTTTTTAACTTGTGTGTTGCAATCTGTCTTGTGATGTCTTGTTTGTATTCTAGCTTGTTGTAAGCCGCCCTGAGTTCATCAGGAGAAGGGTGGTATATAAATGTAATAAAATGGGAAAAAATGGAAATGGACTTATATACCACCTCATGGTGCCTTGCTGTCTTCTGTATGCAGTTTACAGAGTAAGCGTACTGCCTTCAACAATCTGGACCCTTATTTTACCGACCTGTGAAGTATGTAATGTTAAGTCATCCTTGAGCTGATCAGGCTCAACTAAAAGTAAATTTACAAGACATTATGACACAACAATTAGCTACATGTTTTGGTCACTGCATTTTTTTATTATTATTATTTTATTTTGTGCCATCCATCTCGCCAAGATCACCCTAGGCATTTACAGTCATATGATTAAAATATAATAAAGAACCTTGAAACAACAACAAAATGTATATTTAAAATTTAATTGCAATTCAATTAAACAGGATGGGAGAGGCAAGAAACGTATGCATGGGGAAGAAGTAGCAATCAACCAATACATTAACAATCACCAAGATGACAGTCCTCCATTGGGGTTCTAGGCTATCTGGAAGAGCCAAATCTTCAACCATTCAGAAGGTCAGCAGTGTGGTTGTGGGTCATATTTCAGCAGGCATGATATACTGAACTGCAGAAGCCACAACAGAAAAGACTCTTCTCCTGGACCCTGTCAGACAGTTCCTTGACTGACAGGATTCACAGCATGCTTCTTCTGCCAGCATGAGTGAACAGCTAAATCCTTTGGAGTGAAATGGTTCCTCAGATAACCTGGTTTCAAATTCTCTGCAAATTTCAGCTAGGTTTCACCAAGACATCTCAACAGCTGGCATTTAGAATCACTGTCATAATTTTGCCTCCCATTTGAATGTTGCAAAATTATCTACTCAGACTTATGACCATGGAACCTGATGTTTTACACAGTCATCATACTCAACTGAATTTCCTACAAGGACACTATTATACAAATTAGACACTAGCATGTATTGGACTTCTTAGGGCATTTATTTGGATTTACTAAAACTATTTTTGTTGCCAGAGATTTATTTGGTCTTTGATATTGAAAAGAAGACATATAGCCAATCGGAAGATCTTTTGAATTTACCCCATATTTTGTAGTTGATCACTACACATGGTGTACATCAGGGAATTCCTTCTGATTGCTTCAGAAACAATTCATAGTGCCTTCCTGTTTAAACAAATTCTCATTTGTATTTAACTACACTTCTTTTTACACATTTCATTGCATATGAATTAAGTTGACCAGTAAGGAGAAATTTACAATTCACATTTAATCGATGCATTTAATGAGAGCTCACCATAAGATACTAAAATCTATCAATAAATCAATAAGGTCAATAAATATATCAATAAATTAGTTTGTGTTGTTATTCATGCTTTTATAGATCCCAATTATAATTGTCTTACAGAAGGAGGGGCGGAAACTTCCAAAGTATCCAAATCTCATTGACAGACAACATTGGAAGTCAAAGTCTCTGCACATTATTTCCTGGTTTAACTGTACAAGTGGGGAGGTTCTCTAACATGTACATATAAAGAATATCAGGCAAACAGACACATTTCTTAAAACTTTCTTTTCATGAGCTGGTGTTTATCATTCAATTCAGGTCTCATCACAATGATAAAACACTTGGGAAGAAAGATACACACCAATAAGCCAGCACTAGAGGAGATCATGGAGAAGATCTCCACAGCTGATGTATATTTTCCCCTTGTGCTTAGATAGGTTGGAATGAAGCATAGCCAAACACTGCAGAATACCAACATGCTGAAGGTGATGAATTTCGCTTCATTGAAACTGTCGGGTAAATTCCTAGATAGAAAAGCAGCAGAGAAGCTGACCAGAGCAAGAAAACCCATATAGCCCAACACCCAGTAGAACATGACTGAGTCTTCATTGCACTCCAGGATGAGCTCTTCAGATATTGAATGTACATCAAAATCTGGGTATGGTGGAGACATTATCAGCCAGACAGCACAAAAAATTATTTGAACAAGAGAGCAGGTTAGAAGAATGAAAGTGACCATTCTTCCCCCTATCCATTTCCTCAATCTGGAATCAGGTTTGGTAGCCATGAATGCTAGAATCACAACAAAGGTTTTGGCCAATACACAAGAAACTGCAACAGAAAAGATGAGGCCAAAAGCTGGTTGCCGAAGGAGACACACAACCAAATTGGGTCTCCCAACAAATAGAAAGACACAAAGGAAGGAGAGGAGAAGAGAAAATAGGAACATACAAGTGAGATTCCGGTTGTTGGCTTTCACGATGGGAGTGTCTTTGTGTTTCATAAAGATGGTGATAACCAAAATTGTCATTAAAGAAAAACAAAGAGAAAGAACAGTCAGGCTGATCCCCAAGGGTTCTTCATAGGACAAAAAGGTGATCCGCTTTGGAATGCACATATTTTTGTCAGGATTTGGATATTGATCTTCTGGACATGAAGAGCAGTCATCTATGTCTGAAAAAGAATGCAGGTGAATTGATATAGGAAATTATAGTGTTGTGCCCTCATGGCTTCGTCCAATTATATTTGGAAATTTCCTACCCTTCTCCTTTGATATTTTCCCCTCTGGACACAGATGGCATTCATAGCAACAAAAAGCCTCCCCTTCTTTCTTGGCCTTGCTGTGTCCTGTCTCACAAGGATCATTACACAAAGATAAAGGCAATGCCTATCAATGAATGAAGAAGAATATTTTAAGATACAGAAGGTAATGGAAGTGCTTGGAGAGATACTATTGCAGATAAATTAGTGTGGTGACATCATTTTGTATTTAGTCTGAAATAATAATTAATTAATTATTTACAATTATTGGATTTATTTATTATTATTTATTTATTATTAACATTTATTTATTATTAAAATAAAAGACTTGGGGTGGATTTATGGCCCTCAATAACCATCATCACCACTCTTCAAAGACAATTTCTGTGCTTGCTGGCTTTCTCAACTTTTGAATTTTGAAGTCAGCAAACTGATGAAATTTAGTATGGTCGCTTGAGCTTTTACTTCAAAACCATGAAAACCATTGTCCATAATTCGCAGAGGGTCAGTAAAGAATATAATATTCAATAATAATTGCTAGAAAAGTAAAATCTTTTCTTACTAATCTTGCTAATCTTACTAATATTTTTACTTCCCCAGGACATTTGTACCTAGATTAGTCAGAGATTATGTTCTAAGACTTTCATCAATAAAAATATTTAAATGAAGACAGACATATCTAGATTCAAAAAGCTAACCTGATTAAAGCCTACTGGCCATGTGATGGAATCTGTAGAAATATTGAAGAACTTGTCAGCTGAAGCTGTAGGATCAATCACTCCAACTTTGATCCTAAGAAAGGACTGGTTTGGGAATGTGATCCAGTTGAGAATATCAAATCCACCAATGAATTCTCCATTTCCATCAAAGGAGATCTTTTCACCAACACTGTTGTTGAATCTGATACTTCTCAGAAAATAATGTACCTGAAATACATTGATACCCAGAGAGCAACAAAGAAAGAGAGGGAGAAATAATTCAAAATTTCAATATATTCAAAACATACATATCAATGTTTCTTTAAAGAAAGAAAATATAAACTTATTTTATTTTAGTTGCATAATAACATAGCAATCATTCTAACATTGAAATAACATATCAGATTACAGAAATAAAATTAAAATAGAAATGCAAAATAAAAAACAGCAAAAAATTAAAATTAAGACCTGTAGTTTAATTGTTAAGGCTTTTTAAGGCAGAGGACTTGCAATAAGAACATCAACACTAGGATGTATAAAACTACAATATCATTGAGCTCATTTTACATGGTAGTAAGGTTATACTAAAAATCCTACAAGCTAGGCTTCAGCAGTATGCGAGCTGAAAACTACCAGCAATACAAAGTATTTTTTGAAAAGAAAGAGGAAGTAACAATCAAATTGCCAACATTTGCTAGATTATGAGAAAGCAAAGTAGTTTCAGAAAAACATATGTTTCTGCTTTAGTGACTATACTAATCCTTTGATTGTGTGAACCACAAAAAGCGCTTGCAAATTCTTAAATTGCTGGGAGTACCGGTAATAACTGCATTCAATTATTACTGTTAAAATCTAATAGACTAGGGACAAGGTACTTGCAATAACACTTGCACTTATACATCATTTCACAGCGCTTTATAGCCCTTACTAAGCAGTTTACAGGGTCAGAATATTGCCTCCCAACAATGTGGGTCCTCATTTTACCAACCTCAGATGGATGGAAGAGTGAGTCAACCTTGACCTGGTGAGAGTCGAACAGCCAAATTTCTGGTAGTCTGTATTCAGGAGAATTAAGGTTACTGCATTCTAACCACTGTGCCACCATGGCTACTAACAAAATAAAACAAAATCTAATTGAAAAGGTCTATATGTACATACATACATGCATGCATGCATGCATGCATACATACATACATACATACATACATCCTTTCCAGTTATAATGCTTTATCTGTCTGTCTGTCTATCTGTCTGTCTGTCTGTCTGTCTGTCTGTATATCTGTCTATCTGTCCATCCATCCATCCATCCGTCCATCCATCCATTCATTCATCTATCCATTCATCTATCTATCATTGCCTATTTAATCTTATGTTTGAATATAATCTTATATTCAAAACAGTGAGAAAAAAACGCCTTCACTCCCTTCCCTTCTTCTCCTAGAACCCTATTTCTGGAAGCATATAAGGCAGTTCTCTGTTCTCCATTCATTTGCTCTAAATCTAATCATGTGTTATTGTGCATATCTGTATGTAGAAATATCAATAACTTTCTAACGACCTTTGAAGATGTGGGAACCCGATGCCTGATGAAAAAGAAACACCTTAGCATCATGAATCTTTTTTGTAAGAATGTCACAATATTATTATAAATCCTTCCTCTTGCACGCATGGATCATATGGGAAGATCTTCAGCAGGAAATGTTTTAAAGACTTCCAGTTCCTTCACCGAAAGGGACGAGGCAGCGGGCATTCCAGCCACCAAAGTCCTTGGTTCCCACATTCGGGGACACTTCAATGTTGAAGCGACACCCTGGATGAGCGTCCAAAAACAGGAGGCGCATTGGGGCTCGCGGACAGATGGCAATCTGCCCAAGGAAGCCCATCTTCTCCCATTCTACCAGCGGAGAAACTGTGCATTGAAGCGTCATTAGGAGAAAAGCCAGATTAGCGAGAAAACAAACTGTCATGGAAGCAACTACCCAGGAAGAACAACAGGGTGAGAAGACAAAAGAAGAGACTAAACCAATCCAATGGAAAATTAAATTTGAGGTACTCTTTACCTAAATTGGTTGGTGTGGGGTAATTTGTGATTCTATTGAAAATAATTCCCCCATAAGGGTTTTAAAGCAGCGAATCGGCACTAATGGGGAGGATTGACCTATAGAAGAAAGACATAGACAGACAAGAAGCAATGAATTACCTCTGGGAAGATTGCAGCTCCTGAGATTAATTTGGTTTACAATTTGACTATAAAGGAATTTTATTGATTGGAAACTTTATCAACACTATTTCTAAAAGGGAAGAAAAATGAAGGGTTGAAAATTTGACTGAAAGTTGACCAGAAATTAAGGAAAATAAAAGGAATAAATTTGACTGTACATTAAAGAAATGAGGACTTTGGCAAAGGTTGTTGAGAGTGTGGTGGCATATCAGCTTCCCTGACACCTGGAGGAAACTGTCTATTTGGACTTGCACCAGTCCAGCTTCAGACATGGTTACAGCACTGAGATGGCATTGGTCGCGTTGCTGGATGATCTCAGGAGGGCCCGGAATAGGGGTGTTCCTCTATCCTGGTCCTGTTAGACCTCTCAGCGACTTTTGATACCATCGACCATGGTATCATGCTGCGCCGGTTGGAGGGATTGGGAGTGGGAGGCACTGTTTTGCAGTGGTTCTCCTTCTACCTCTCTGAACAGATGCAGTCGGTGCTGGCAGGCGGGCAGAGGTCGACCCCGAGGCACCTGATATGTGGGGTGCCGCAGGGGTCAGTTCTCTCACGCCTCCTGTTCAACATCTATATGAAGCTGCTGGGTGAGATCATCCGTGCCTTTGAGGTGGAGTATCATCAGTACGCTGATGATACTCAGCTGTACATCTCCACCCCAGGCCACCCCAACAATGCCGTTGAGGTATTGGCCCAGTGTCTTGAAGCTGTGTGGGTCTGGATAGGGAGGAACAGGCTCAGGCTGAACCCTTCCAAGACTGAGTGGCTGTGGATGCCGGCATCCTGATATAGCCAGTTGTCACCAACACTGGCTATCAGGAGTGATACATTGGCCCCTGCGGAAAGGGCTCGCAATTTGAATGTCCTCCTGGATGCACAGCTGTCCTTAGAAGACCATACGACAGCTGTGACCAGGGGGACTTTCTATCAAGTTCGCTTGATACACCAGTTTTGGCCCTTTCTTGATCGGGACAGCCTATGCACGGTCACTCATGCCCTGGTCACTTTTCGCCTAGATTATTGCAATGCACTCTACATGGGGCTCCCTTGAACCATACCTGAATACTGCAGATGATTCAGAATGCGGCCGCAAGGGGGATTGTGGGGGCTAGTGGCCATGTCCATGTGACCCCCCTCCTCTGCGAGCTGCTCTGGCTGCCTGTGGTCTTTCGGGTGCACTTCAAGGTTTTGGTTATAACCTTTAAAGCTCTCCATGGCATGGGACCAGGATATCTGCAGGAACACCTACTACCAGCCAATATCTCCCACAGACCAGTGCGCTCGCACAGAGAGGACCTCATCAGGGTGTCGTCAGGCAGACAATGCCGGCTGGTGACCCCCAGTGTGAGAGCCTTCTCTGTGGCAGCTCCAGCCCTGTGGAACAAACTTCCTCCGGAAATACGAACTATTTCAGATCTCTGGACCTTCCATTGAGCCCTTAAGACCTTATTATTTACCCAAGCCAGGTTGTCCTGAGCCATCTTTAACTTTTAATTTGGTTTTAAAAATTTTAAATGGTAATTTTAATTTTTAATCAGCCAGTTATTTAATGTTTTTTAGAGTTTTTCAGTATTTTGTCTGTTTGTGTTTTTACTATGGCTGTATACTGCCCTGAATCCTTCGGGAGAAGGGCGGTATAAAAATCTAAGTAGTAGTAGTAGTAGTAGTAGTAGTAGTAGTAGTAGTAGTAGTAGTAGTAGTAGT
>JANHFO010049046.1:0-10682 GCA_032468095.1 Pareas carinatus | reverse complement strand
AAAATTCTACATATTGTAAGCTATAATTTTGTTTATTGTTGACCAATAAAAACTTTTTCTATTAAAAAAAAAAAAGAACTGGTGCTGGACACGCGGGCTGCGCTCTTAAACAGTTTCAAATCTGGTGCACTACAATCAGTCCTTCGGAATTTCTCGTGCCCAGGAAATCCCTCCCAGATTCTTATTTGGACCTAACACCCCTTCCTACCCAGCAGGCCTTTCTCCCAGTCATTTGCATATGCAATCATGCAAATGCGCTGGGATTTTGAAGGATCATCTGAACCTGTGCAGAGCAGTCAACGAGTCATTGGCTGCGGAGGTGGACGTGCTCATAGAAGGCTCTTGTGCCTCTCCCAAAGGCTTCAGGCGGCCTCAGGACAATGCCCTTTCCCACGCCAAAGATGAGTCCTCATGCTCAGTGCCTGTTGCAGCGGCCTCTGGTGAGTAAACCTCATAGTCCCTGCCTTTGGTACCTGTGGAGGGGGGAACCCCAGAGTTAGCATCAGTTTTGGGGGTGTTCCCTGGGTTTGGTCTGGACATGGTTCGGCCCCTTAGCTGATCAATGTGCCACCTCCAGGCATGGCATTGTTCAATTGAATCAGGTAGGACTTCGGGCCTGTTATTTTTATAACTTCCCCTTCCTCCCACCAGGGGCTGTTGACGAGGTTGTGTGCGTAAACATGATCCCCCACTTGTAAGGTACGGCTTGCCTGTGGTTTGTTTTCCACAGTTTTGGGGGCATAGCATGGGTTGAGTCTGTCTAGGATGGACCTTAGGTTACACCCCATGAGTAGATTGGCCGGGCTCCTGCCCGTTGTCCTGCAAATGGTGATATGTCGCCAAGGGAGGAATTATTTGACCCTCGCTTGCCAGTTTCCCTGCTGTATCTGGCTGAGGTCTTCTTTGGCAGACCAAACCATGCGTTCGGCTTGTCCATTGGCACTCAGATTTATGGGTGCCATGAGGGCATGCTGGATGCCCAGGCTAGCTAAGTAGTCTTCAAACAGGGCACTGGTGAACTGAGGTCTGTTGTCAGATACCAGTACATCCAGTATCCCATGGATGACGAACAGGCTTCTTAGCATTTTAATTATTGCATATGTCATCGTGGAGCTCATCATGACTATTTCTAGTCACTTAGAGTTGGTGTCCACGACTATCATAAATGTGTATCCCTGGAATGGCCCTGTCAGGTCTACATGAAGTCTCGACCATGGGCCACTGGGGGGGTTCCAATTGATTGTTGGTGATTTCAGTGGTGCCAGCCATGATTGCTGGCATGGCTGGCATGTCCTGACCCATTGTTGGATATCCCCGTCTATCCCTGGCCACCATGACTAACTGCGGGCTAGATTTTTCACTCGGACTATCCTCGGGTGTCCCTTGTGCAAGGTGTCCAGGATACTGTTTTGGAGTCTTTGGGGAATGACCACCATGTCTCCACAAAGGAGGCACCCATCGTGAGCTGTGAGCTCACCTTTTTGGCTTTCAAAATGCTGGAATTCACCCCCAACTGGGCCTTCCAGTCAGCCCCTTAACATCCAGCTGAGAACCTTTTGGGTGACTGGATCTGCTTTGCCACTTTCTGGGAGGTGACTAGTCCCGTTTCCTTGCAGTCAATCAGGAGGACTGTGTCCTTGGCTGGATTTTGTCTGTTGTCGGCAAGGAGCATTGGCTGAGGGCATTGGCATAGCACAGCTGGGCACCCGGGTGGTGTACCAGCTTGTAGTTTTATGCTGCTAAAAATATTGTCCATCTGGTCATCCTGGGTGACAGTGCCTGTGGGGTGGACCGGTCATCTGCAATTATTCCCAGCAGGGATTTGTGGTTGGTAATTAATGTGAAATGTCTGCCAAATATGTATTCATGAAATCTTTTGATTCTGGTGACTAGTGCTAGAGCCTCTCAGTCAAACTGGCTGTAGTTCCTTTCTGGTTTTGACAGGATCCTTGAATAGAACGCAATGGGGGCTTCGTCTCCATTGGGCAGCTTATGACTGAGAACAGCCCCTACCCCGAATGGGGATGCATTGCATGTTAGCACTAGTGGGAGGGTGTTGTTGTATCATATTAGGAATGCTTCCTCTGTGAGAAGTCGCTTGACTCCCTGGAAAGCTTGTTTCTCTTTTTTTCCCCACACCAGGCTGTCTTTTCCCCTAACCGTTTGTGAAGTGGTTCTGCTATTGTGGCTTTCTCTTTTAAGAAACTATTGTAAAAGTTGATGAGCCCCAAGAAGGCTTGCAGTTCTGTTTTGTTGGTGGGTGTGGGGGCATCTCTAATTGCCTTGACCTTGTCATTTGTAGCATGTATTCCCTCCCTGTCTATTTTGTAGCCTAGGAAGTTTACTTCCCTGGTACCTATTATGCACTTTTTTTTGAGGTGTCTGCCTGTCTGAAACAGGCTAGAACTTCCCTTACTCTTGAGAGTAATTGCTTCTCATTGATTGCTGTAATCAGTAAATCATCAAAGTAAGGAACTGCGCCTGGATCTTTTTGGAGTAGTCTTTCCATTACGCTCTGGAATATTGTTAGGGCTCGGGCCCCCGCCTGACCCAAACTCGCCGCACCGGACTCAGAGACATCCGATGAGAAGGGGGGGTATTCCCAGCTCCCGCCCCCACCCCCGCGCCAGCAGTGGCGGAGCCTGCAGTGGCCGGCCTGTCCAGCACACGCACGGGCGCTCCGGCTGTCCCAGGAGTCGATTAACCAGCCCCCAATGCACCAGGGATGGCCGCGGGTGGCAGCGAAACCCCACCCCTGGATTTGCTGGCCCCAGTCACCCCGCACGGAGGCACAGAAGAACCAACCGGCACGCGCCCCAACTTGGAGGAAAAGGTGGCGCTGGAGCCCCTCCTGGATGCGCGCACTCGCAGGCACCAGCGCCGGTTGGCAACATGGGAACCGCCAGCACCGCGGATTGGCGGTGGGCGAGGGCGGGGCCGGTGGCCGCCGCCTGAGTGGGAACTTTAAAAAGACAGCTGTCTGCAGACGCAGACGCAGACAGCTCGGACAACACTCGTTGGCGATTTGGAAAAGTGCAGTTTCGTTGGGTGAGTGTGACTTCGGATCGAGACTTGGGATTCTCTTGTTTGGGAGGAGTTGTGAAGGGAGCAGGCTTCACTTCGTCGTGGGAGGTGCTGCTCTGCAGGACTGCGGTTGCCAAGCAGGCACTTTGGAGATGTCTTCATGGGGACACGGGCTTCCTGCACTTCTGTTGGATTCTTGACTTTGGGAGGAGTTGTCAAGGGGGACATGAACTTGCTTTGGAGAGAAACTCAGATCACGGAGCGGCTACCCTAGGATTGACTCAGCTCTGAGCCTGCCTAGGCACCCCCCTTTTGGGGCTGAAGGTTACTGGACACTGACTCTGGCCCGGCTGGGCCTGTGCTCACGCCTCGGCGCCGGAACCGCCCGTGCCCTGCTAGGGCACACACACCCCCGGTTGGGAGCACCCTGGGTTAGCCCCACAGCCCAGGAAGAGTCTTGCTCGGCTCTTGGCACACCGCTCGGCCCGACTGGGCACATGGGGCACAACAGATTGTCCGAGCTCCAACCGCCCCCAAAATGGATCAATTGCGGGCGGGTAACGCCCAACTCGTTCAGCAAGTGGCGAACTTAACGGCCCAAGTGCAGCAGCTCCTGGTGGCCACCGCGCCTCCTGCCACTCCAGTGGTGGTCCCCATCCCTGCACCACGGACCCCCGGTGCCCGGTGACGGTGATGGACAAATTCAATGGGACGCCGGCGCAATTCCCGGCATTCTTTGGGCAGTGCCAACTCTATATGACCTTGCGGGCGGATAAGTTCCCAACCGATCAGCTATGCGTGGGGTTTGTGCTTAACCTGCTCACCAGCCCTGCCGCCAGCTGGGCGATGCCACTCTTTTCCCAAAACAACAACAACAGCCTCATGTATGAGGACCCCCTGAAGGCACAAACTGCATGCAGGCGGCTGAAGGACCTGCACCAGGGGAGCTCCTCTGTACAGACGTATATTCAGGAATTCCGACTGGCTAGCCATTACTCCCCCTGGAATGAGGCCGCACTGATGGACGTTTTTCAGGACGGTCTGTCCGAGGAAATCTTGGACGAATTGGCCCGGGTCGACCACCCAGGCACCTTCGACGTGCTAGCCCTGTTGGATCGAGGATCGAGGCCCAGCTCCAGCAACTTCAACATCGGCGCGGGCGAACAACGGCAGCCCCACCTGCGGCGCCCCTTCCGATGGCAGCCCCCTCAGCAGAGCCAATGGAGCTCAGAGCGGCCCAGTCCTGACTCTCCATTGCAGAGAAGGAGCGGTGTCGCCGCCTCGGCCTGTGCCTGTACTGTGGGGCTTCTGGGCATTTCTCGGCCAACTGCCCTGTCAAATGACGGCCACCCCCCACCTTGGGGCCAGACTGTGCAAAGCCGGCGGGAAACGGGTAGCGTCCAGTTTGGGAGGCAAGACGAACCGGACCCCGCACGCACAACGCCCCACTTCCTCACCCCTCGACCGTCAGCCTACTCCCCACATGATCCTGCTTGCCCATCTGAGCTGGGCTGGTGGGGGCCTTCCATTACCAGCCGATTCCCTCATCGACTCCGGGGCAACCATCAGCTTCATGGATGAGGGATTCGTCCAATGGTGGTTGATACTCTTCGAGGCGTTGGAATCCCCGCTCCGAGTCGAGACTATTGACGGGCGCCTCCTCAGGGCGGGACTCATCACCTGGGCGACCGGCCAGCTGACCATGCGGGTGACAGGCCACGAAGAAACGATCCAGTTTCTGATCACTGCTAGCCTACATTTCCCCATTGTCTTGGGGGTGGACTGGTTGAAACAGCACGACCCCTTGATTTACTTGTCGTGGAATTTGTTGCTGTTCTCAGGGCCCCAATGCACACTGCATATCTGGGCCCCGGAGGCTGCTCAGGTTGGCGCAGCAATGTCACCCACAATTCCCGCAGAGGTCCAGGACTTCCGCGAAGTTTTCAGCGAAGGGGAGGCTGATCAGTTACCCCCGCACCGGCCGTATGACTGCCCCATCGACCTGCTGCCCAACATCCCATTATCTGTGGGCCGCCTTTATGCCGTCTCCGAGCCAGAGTTGGGTGCCCTCTGGGAGTTTCTGGATAAGAACCTGGCCCGCGGGTTCATCCATCCTTCCACCTCGCTAGTTGCCGCGCCTGTCCTGTTTGTCAAAAAGAAGTCCGGAGACCTACGGCTAGTGTGTAACTACTGCAAGCTGAATGCGATTACAGTCCGCAACTGCTACCCACTGCCTCTTATCCCCGAACTATTAGCCCGCCTTCAGGAAGCCCAGGTATTCACGAAGCTAGACTTACGTAGTGCCTACAATTTGGTACGGATCTGGGCCGGGGACGAGTGGAAGACGGCCTTCCGGACCCGCTATGGGTAGTTCAAATACCTCATTATGCCCTTTGGGCTCACCAACGCTCCTGCAGAGTTCCAATGCCTGATGAATGAGACCAGTTTGTCATTGTTTATTTAGACGACACCTTGGTGTTCTCACCTAGCCTGACCCTCCATTGGCAGCACCTTCTCACCATACAGCAGTGGCTCCGGGCCAACCACCTATATGCGAAACTCGAGAAGTGCCAATTCTGTCAGACGACTGTGGATTTTCTGGGACATCAGATTTCCCCCGATGGTCTCACCATGGAACATGACAAGGTTCGCGCCATCCAAGACTGGCAGCCACCTCGGCGCATTAAGGACGTCCAGCGATTCTTGGGCTTTGCGAACCACTACCGGGTCTTCATCCCCAACTTCGCTACCCTGGCAGCCCCCCTCACACGCCTCCTGCAGAAGGGGGTCCCTTCCAGTTAGGGCCGCTGGAACAATGGGCCTTTGCCCGCCTCAAGCAGGCCTTCCTGCGGGAGCCAGTACTGTGCCACCTGGACCCCCGGAGCCCCTTTGTCATGGAGGCAGATGCCTCCGATGTCGCGGTAGGGGCAGTGCTACTTCAGGCCCAGCAGCCCAATGGTCCATTGTATCCATGCTCATACCATTCCCGCAAGCTCACGCCGGCTGAGTGTAACTATACTATTTGGGAGAAGGAGCTGCTAGCTATCAAGGTAGCCTTTGAAACGTGGTGGCACTACCTAGAGGGGGCTCGGCACCAGATCGAGGTCCGCACAGACCATCGGAATTTGGAGTACCTACAGACGGCCCGAAAGCTAAACCAGCGCCAGATCCGCTGGTCCTGGTTCTTCGCCCGCTTTGACTTCCGGATCACCTATGTGCCCAGCGGGCAGAACACTCGAGCTGACGCCCTGTCCCGCAAGCTGGAATACCTCCGTTCCCCTTCACCGACACCACCGCAGACCATCCTACCCGTTGACACCTTGGCCGCTACTGGGGAGCCCATTGATCTGCGGGCCGCTCTTCATGAAGCCCAGCAATGCGACGAATGAGCGGCCTGACAGGCCCAGGACCTAGGGGAAGGGTTCCCCTGGACCATGGTGGACAGATGTCTCCACCACCAGGGATGCTTGTATGTCCTGGCTGGGGCCCTCCGCAGGCACATCTTGTCCCAATGCCATGACACCTCCTCCGCTGGCCACTTTGGGGTGTACAAGACTCTGGACTTAGTCTCTCGAACTTTCTGGTGGCTGCAGCTGCAACATGACGTCCACATGTTTGTTGCATCCTGTGAGATGTGCCGGTGGGCCAAATATATGCCTGGCCCTCCGCCAGGACTACTGTGCCCCCTACCCACTCCTACATGCCCGTGGGGGGTGATATCCCTGGACTTCCTCACAGACCTGCCGCCTTCTGCCTGTCACATCACCATCCTGGTAGTGGTGGATCACTTAACCAAAACGGCCCATTTCATCCCCTGCCGCGGCCTTCCCTCCACTCGGACCACTGCCTGTCTGTTTATCCAGCATGTTTTCCGCCTCCATGGCTTCCTTGACAAGGTGGTGTCCAACCGAGGCACACAATTCACGGCCCTTTTCTGGTGAAAACTCATGCAACCCCTGCATCCAGGTAGCCCTGTCTTCCGCCTACCACCCCGAGACAGAACGCACCATCAACCTGCTGAAACAGTACCTGCATTGGTTTGTGAACCAGCAACAGGCTGACTGGACCGATTACCTCCCTGTCGCCGAGTTTGCTGTCAACAACTCCGTTCACACGTCCACTTGCGTCACCCTCTTCTCCGTCTCCATGTGGTTCCACCCCCGCCTCTTCCCGCTCACCGCCAAGAAATCACTGGTTCCGAGCCCACCAGCACTACTCACGGGGTTGTAGGCCTTCCAAGGTGGACTACAAATGAGTGGCAGACCAGCATTGACGGGACATCCCGCTGCTATCGACCCGGAACCTGCCCCTCAACGTTCCAGCCCGTAAGTTAGCCCCGCGCTACCTGGGCCCCTTCGAGGTCAAAGCAGTCATCAACCCGGTGGCCTATCGCCTGACCCTGCCTTGCACCCTACAAGTGCACCCTGTCTTCCATCACTCCCTCCTGCTGCCGGTTCAGCCCGAGTGCACCTTACGTCCCCCCGCACGCCCTCCGCTGCCGACCCAGTGGGTAGCCACCTGGCGGGTTCATACCATTCGAGATTCACGGTGGCTGAAGGGGTGATTCCAGTATCTCGTGGCGTGGGAGGGTCATGGCCCCGAAGCCTTCTCATGGGAAGACGCCGATCAGGTGGATGCCTCCAACCATATCCAAGACTTTCACCAGCAGCAACCCCAACGGCCACAACCAGATTGACAGCCCCGTGGGAAGGGCCCTGCGGTGAGGGGTACTGTTAGGGCTCGGTCCCCACCCGGCCCAAACTCACCGCGCCGGACTCGGAGACATCCGATGAGGAGGGGGAGGTGTTCCCAGCTCCCACCCCCACCCCCGCGCCAGCAGTGGTGGAGCCTACAGTGGCCAGCCCATCCAGCGCGCGCATGGAGGCGCGGAAGAACCAACCGGCGCGCAACCTGACTTGGAGGAAGAGACAGCACCGGAGCCCCTCCTGAATGCGCGCACTCACAGACACCTGTGCCGGCTGGCAGCGCAGGAACCGCCAGCACCGCGGATTGGTGGTGGGCATGGGTGGGGCCAGCGGCCGCCGCCCGAGTGGGAACTTTAAAAAGACAGCTGGCTGCAGACGCAGACAGCTCGGACAACATTCATTGGTGATTTGGAAAAGCGCAGTTTCGTTGGGTAAGTGTGACTTCGAATCGAGACTTGGGATTCTCTTGTTTGGGAGGAGTTGTGAAGGGAGAGGGCTTCACTTCGTCGTGGGAGGTGCTGCTATGCAGGACTGTGTTTGCTGAGCAGGTACTTCGGAGGTATCCTCCTAGGGACATGGGCTTCCTGCGCTTTCGTTGAATTCTTGACTTTGGGAGGAGTTGTCAAGGGGGACGTGAACATGCTTTGGAGAGAAACTCGGATCGCGGAGCAGCTGCCCTAGGATTGACTCAGCTCTGAGCCTGCCTAGGCACCCCCACTTTTGGGGCCGAAGGCTACTGGACACTGACTCTGGCCCGGCTGGCCCTGTGCTCACGCCTTGGCGCCGGAACTGCCCGTGCCCTGCTAGGGCACGCCCCCCTGGTTGGGAGCACCCTGGGCTAGCCCCGCAGCCCAGGAAGAGTCTTCTTCGGCTCTTGGCACACCACTTGGCCCGACTGGGCGCACAGGACACAACAAATATTCCAGGTGCAATGCTGACTCTGAATTGGAGTCGGTTACATTTAAATGCCTCCTTGTGGGTGACTATAGTCTGTGCTTCTGCGGTGGCTGCGTCTACATGTAATTGTTGGTATGCCTGGTCAAGGTATAGTTTGGCAAAGATTTTTCCTGGTCTCAGGGAATGAAGTAGATGCTGGACTACCGGGATTGGATAGGCACTCTGCTGTAATGCCTTGTTCAGGGTGCTTTTATAGTCTGCACAGATTCTTATTGACTCATCACTTTTGATTGGGGTCACTATGGGGGTTTCCCATTTCACGTGATCAATGGGCTCTAAGATTCCCTGTCTTACTAGCTTGTCTAGCTCCGCATTGACTTTGGGTTTTAGCGCAAAGGGAACTCGTCTCACTTTAAGACGAATGGGGTTTACGGTTGAGTCTAGGTTGAATGATATTGGAGACCCTTTATAATTGCTCGACTGTGCGCTGAAAACGTCCTGAAATTCTTGTATCAGGTCGTCAATGCCCTGTAACCATGTTGCATTGATGCCGGTGATTCCCAAGCCCAGGGCTTCAAACCAATCTAGCCCCAGCAAGGTTTGTAGCTTCTCCTTGACTATGAGGATTGGGAGGGTTCAGTTGAAGCCTCTGTAAATTACTGCACCTCTAGGCGGATGCGATTGCCCTGGTAGACTTCCAGTGCGGTGGATGTGCTGGTGATGTCTTCCCGTTGTAAGTCACTGATGTTCTTCAGTGTCTGACAGGCAATGAGGATCAGGTTGGATCCGGAGTCCACTTCCATCTTGCATGGTTTCCCAAAGATGGAGACTGTGACTGATTTTCTTCACTCGGTTGATGTTGTTTTTTGTTGTGGCTGTTGTTTTGTTTGATTCTGACGATCTGTTGTTTTGTCTGCAATGGTCAGGTCGATTTTTGTTTGCTGACCAACGGGAGGTGCTGTTGTGGTCACTTGGTGCCTTCCTTCCATTTCAGTGTGGGGAGTAGTCCTGTGACCTGCATGGCCGGCCAATATGGTTTAGTAGTGATTCATTTGTATCTGGGAATTTGCAGGGCTTCTATGTAGTTGTTTATTGGTTCGTTTGGTTTTTGTTTTCTGTGGCGAAGTTCAAACCTTTGAACTAGTTTAGCGGGTGGCGGCATGAAGTGGTTCTTCAGACCGTCGATGAGGTCTTTCCATGGAATTGAGTTTGCTGGGTTGGGAATGGCGATCGCTCTGGCTGCTCGGAATGCCACTTGACCACAGTGGCTGAGGAAGAGATTCCTCATTTTCTTGTTTGGTAGATCCAGGAGGTCATTAGCATTGTGGTAGCAGTCATACCTCTCCATGTATTCCTCCCATGTTTTGATTTCTAGTTTGAATGTTGGGTCGAATGGAGTCTGGGTCAAGCTGTTGCCAGCCATTGTTGTTTGCGATCATTCCTCTCTTTGACTTGAGGTTTGAATTTTGCACTGCTGGTTCCCTGAGGTTGTCACAGTTATGGCTGTCCATCCTTCAGGCTGGATCTTCTCTGCCTGTTGTCTCGTGGCCCTCCTTATCGCCAGTGTTAGATCAGAGGTTAGGGGTTCGTTGAGACGAGGCGAGAGTGATTCAATGTAGCAATCTTTATTGATACAGTGAGTAAACAGGAACTGGTGCGGACCATGCAGGCTGCAGTCTTTAAACAGTTTCAAATCTGGTGCACTGCCAATCAGTCCTTTAGGATTTCTTGCATTCAGGAAATCCCTCCCAGATCCTTATTTGGACCTAACACCTGCCTTTGTAAAACCATCCTGCTGAAGGTTTGAGTTATCTTGATCCTTACTTGCTTTTATTGTGTTGGATATATTTTTACTTTGAGTTGAATTGTTATGAGTAGGGTAGCTAATAACGTTAAATAATAAATAAATAAGCTTGAGAGGATAAATAAGCCATGTATGATCTGTGTGACATGATTTGCATGGACCGCATTCTTCCCATCGATACCTCCCGCCGTCCTGTTCGCTCCCACAGAGCGGGCCTCCTCAGGGTGCCGTCAGCCAAGCAATGTCGGCTG
>JANHFO010048960.1:0-10685 GCA_032468095.1 Pareas carinatus | reverse complement strand
CATAGCCCAGATTTGGCGCCGAGCGACTCCCACCTCTTCTGGCTTCCTTCCCAGGAGGGAGATTTCTTTGCAGGAGGAATTTCAGACCTTGTAAGTCGTGATGACAAGGGCCTCCATTGGAATGGCGATTAGGTCGAAAAGGAATGTTGTAGTTTTTGAATGTGTCTAATAAAAGCTCTGTATCTGCAAGTATCTGTCACTGATCACCCAAGGGAGGGTTTCCCCCCCTGAATTGCCCTCGTAGTATCAAGATCATGTGAAGTGTCAACACCACTTTCTACTGGTCAGACCACTCTTGGAATATTGTATCCAGTTCTGGTCACTACGCTACAAAAAATAAAAAAAGATGTTGAGATTCACAAAAGAGGGCAGAGAAGATCAACCAAGATGATTCGGACTCTTGGAAGATAAAACTGCACGATGAACGCTGCAAGCACTTGTCTAACGAAGAGAAGGACTAGGGGTGATGTGAGAGCTGTCTCCCAATATTTGAGGAGCTGTCACAGAGAGGGAAGCACCCGAGGGCAAGACAAGAAAGAACAGATGAAAACTTTATTAAGGAGAGAGATTCAAGGATTAAGGAGAAATCAACAGAAATTGTGGGTGCTCCGTCACTGGAGGTTTTTAAGAAGAGACTGGACGGCCATTTATTTGGAATGGTACAGAGTCTCCTGCCTGAACAGGGGGTTGGACTAGAAGACCTCCAAGGTCCCTTCCAACTCTTGCTATTCTGTTATTCTTTACACCTGAGTAGGTCCTTCTTTTCTAGCTCAGCAGCTTGCATAGCCGGGTAAATCTGTACAACTAGGCTGATGGAAAGAATTACATTTCGACAGCATGGCGTGTTTGAAGAATTTCTCCTAGTTTTACTCCCTAAAAAATAATAATAATCACCTGATCAGGTAAGCCAGGGTTATGGCAGCCTGGAAAAGGGAGGAATGGGGTAGAGCAGAGGTGGCTTTTGTAATACCCCTTTCTTTAAATGTTCGTATTGAAAGCCTTGGAAAGGCTTTGCTCTCTGAGGGCAAACGGGGAAAAGATGATCTCACAATAGAAAGGAAAGGCAGAATTCTCTGAACAAAAACTACATTATCTGGGGTGCGGAGCCCCGAGGATCCACTAGATGGCAGCAAAGAGAGAGAAAGACTTTGGGATTTGCTGCCATCTACTGGTGACCTGGATGCTGCAGCCTGCTACATCAGCCTTACTCCAAGCCTTCCTTAAACTCTCGAGGACAGGATTTCCTAGACCAAGGGTGTCAAACTCCATTTCATTGAGGACTAGTTTTTGGTGTCGCAGCTGCCGCACCACCTCATGGCCACTGTTGCATGCCCCACGGTGCTCCCCCATGCCCTTGCAACTGCTGCTGACCTCCCTGCATGCCTGTGGCTGCCGCCAATCCCCCCACGGCCACTGCCCATACCCGCCCCCATGACCACTGCCGACCCCTCCATGAGTCCCCGTGACTGCTGCCAACCATCCCACACACACACACACACACTGCCACTTCTGAGGGAGCGCCTCACTCAGCTCCAGGGCGGCTCTGGGGGCCAGATCCAAGGAGGCCATGGGCCACACCTGGCCCGTGTGCCTTGTGATTGACACCACTATCCTAGAGGGTTGCAGGACTTATGAAAGGAAGGGTTGTGAGGACCTAGCTCACAACCAGGCGGGATCTGTGTATCTGATCTTGCAACACCTGGCACAATCGTTTCTGATCCATTCTCTTCTCTGGGACAGGAAGATATCCTACCCTGTTTCCCCAAAAGTAAGACATCCCCTGAAAATAAGACCTCCCCGATAATAAGGCCTCGGACTTCCGGTTCTGGGCGGCCTCGGTGGAAAAATAAGACATCCCCTGAAAATAAGACCTAGTGCATCTTTGGGTGCAAAAATTAATATAAGACGGTGTCTTATTTTTGGGAAAACATGGTAGTGAAGCGTTGGTACATCCAAACATTGAATAGAGAAAGAATCTGGACAGATAAGGATATTTTAGATTTGGAGAGAAGCACTGGAAAATCAGGGTATGAATCTCACATGGTGTTCATATTTACAATTAAAAACTAGATATGATAAAGAATTAAAAATGGAAGGGTTTGAAAGCCGCCTGACAGCATTTGATGAGTTATTGTTGACTAATGATGAAAAACTGATAAAGAAAATGTATAATTTTTTGTTAGATAGAAGAATGGAAGAGGAGCAAGTTAAAGAGACTATGATAACATGGACAAAAAATTTCAGGTACCCCATAGATATTGAGAGATGGCAGAAGTTATGGGAGAAAAATTTAAGGATGTTCAAAGCCACAGCATATAAAGAAAATTTGTATAAGATGTTTTACAGATGGCACATGGCACTATATAAAATGTCCAAGATGAATATAGAAATGTCAGATAGATGTTGAAAGTGTAAAGACAATGCAGGCACATATTACCATACGTGGTGGATGTGCACTTATGCACAAAATATTGGAAAAAAATTCATAAATGGCTTCAAGATATGACAAAGATACAGATTAACTTTAAACCCAAATTATTTCTGCTGGGTATTCTCCAAGAACATTTTGACAAACAATATACATATTTGACAATACATGTCCTGACAGCAGCCAGGATTGTCTTTGCACAAAATTGGAAAAATGAAAGAACTATACAAGATGAAGAGATAATTAAGAAGATTGTAGATTGTGCAGAAATGGATAGATTAACCTTGGACTTGAAGAACAAATAATCTCTACAGATGGCTAGACAAGAAGTGGAAGGAGTAGATTTGAAAATGTATTAGTAAGATAAAGTAGATACTGTTAAACATTTGTGAAAATGTAAAATTGTAACCCAATTGGTTGACGCTGATCGATACTTTTGGAAGCACTCATTTTTATTTTTTTTAGTATGGTTGTTTTGTTTGTGTGTGATTTTATATTGCTTGTGTGTTTAAATCAATAAAAAAATTTCAACAAAGAATCAACCCGGATGTGGAGGCCACACCAGCAGGGCAGGGAAGCCCAGTGGGATGGTGGTGGAGAGAGTGGAGATGCATACCCCTTCCCATCCAGCTCTCCAGCTGCGCCTCCACTCAGGACAAAGGTGGTCAGCAGGCCTGGGTCAGGGAGACACACAGGCAGAGCAGGACAGCCTGGTGGAGTGGGGATGGAGAAAGGGTAGATGCATGCCCCTTCCCGTTCAGGTCTCTGGCTGCCCCCCCACTCAGGGCGAAAGTGGTCAGTAGGCCTGGGTCAGGGCGCTGTCTTCACGTTCTTGGCCGGAAAGATCCCTTTGGCGACCCCCTCAAGAGGAAACTGTCCTCTCAAAAGCGACTGTGTGAGAGGGTTGGGGGGAATGCTGTGGGGGAGACAGTGCAAGAAATTCCCGGGTATTAGAAGCTAGTGTATTATAAGACAATATTCTCAATAAGGAAACAGAAAGGGGTTTAGGATAAGAATGAACATTGAATGAAAGACAAATGATATCAGCTACTGCTTTTTCAGTATATAACCATGGACAATCTCTGTTGCTGACGAGTGCAATCTATTCCACATAGTACAATGCATATTATATTCTCCCACAACATATATTAAAAATGTATTAAATGATCTACTGTAAGATATTTTCCTCTCTACTACTTCTGGATGTGAGAGAGATAGAAGAAAAATATAATATATATCTAATTTTTATCGCGCATTTTCAGTCCTGAAATGGTTTACCACCAAAAAATAAGTAAAATATGTAATAAATGTTTTCTTAGTAAAACAATAGGGTATTCTTTAAAAACCCTCTGTTACTAGGATTATGAAATTGAAAATAACACTATTTTAAAATTTAAGCTAAATGCATATTTATGAGCCAGATTAACTCATCTGTTTTTAGCATGTATATTTAAATCTGTATATTCTTCAGGTAGATTTTAATGTTTTTTACATTTGTTTAGTTCACAGTTCGGTACTTTGGACTGAAGCAGAAACTAGATAATTATACCCATTTTCAGATGAAGGAGGAAAGATGCACAATATATTGCAATGGGGTATTCTGAAAAAGGAATTATGATGGTTTTACACACCAAGTTTAACAATTAATGACAGTCCTTTTTTCCTTCAGTACAGCACATAGATGAGTAACTTTCTCAAAGCTAAGGGCAGATCTGGCTTTTGAGAATATGCTGATGGTTATTTGTCAGCAACTTTTGGAATGGTACCCAAAGCACAAATTATCTATCCTTGACAAAGAAGATGATATAATTCTGCATCGGACTGAAAAGGCAGTTGCTGAAAATTTCAGACACATTTTCTTCTTCTCAGTACTTTAATATCATGAGCACTTTTCTTCAGAATAATGTACTTCAGAATATGGACATTATATTTTCCCCACACCCCCTGTAATGTTTGTATTTTGTACACCTGTGACTAAGTGACTAAAGAGACACTAATAATTTTTACACAGAAAGAATAACTACAGCAAATACTGGCGTCTGTATGGAAGACGTGTAATTGCAGTGCCTGCTTTTTCTGTTCAGGTTTTTTCATGCTCAATATTTCATGTTCAAATATCCCCCAGCATAAACTGAGTCGTTTCATGCAACCATATAAGTAAATCTGACTTCAAAGTTTATTTTGGATATGATTTAAACTTGTTGCAAAACTGAGCAGTTTTTCTAACAGTAGCAATAACATTCCATCTTTAACTTACCCCTGCAGTGGTCTCATAGCCAAATAACAAAAATTGTTTAAGGACAGCTATAACTTTCTACTTTTAGCCTACCTGGAGTGTTCAGCAATCTTGACAGCTTACAGACATAGGAGATGAATTGTTCACAATACTGGGCGCTACCAGTAATGGATGAAATCTGATCCATGGTGGCGCTGTAATTAAGCTGTAGCACAGCATGCTTCTCTGGTCTGTTGTTTACCACTGGAAAACTCTCTTGTAAGTCATGATTCACGGTAGTCCAAACATTGTCCTCTGCATAAAAAATGGATAAGAAAATATTCAACTTTTTTATTGTTTTTATTATCAACATTGAGATACAAAGAAAATGAAAATAAAGAATTGGGAGAGAGAAAAGAAGGTAGGGAAGGTAACATGAGAGGGATGGGAAAGAAAAAAAGAAAAGAAAAAAGGTGTTGACTTCCAACTCTCTCTGGCACAGTACAGAATAACAACATTCCAGCCACAGCTTTTGCTTTTACACATAATATATAACTTGCCATTTCTATTGCAACAATCTGTCTAATTGACCAACCCAAAATTAAAATTCTTTTTTTTCCCCACCATAAGCACAAAACCCAGAAGTAATATTCAAATAAAAAACCTACTTAAAATTATTATCTTCATTAAATAAGACAATCAATTTAACCAATTCTACTTTACCCTCCTTGCAGTGGAAGTATTATTTTTCTCTTTCACTTAATAGGTTTTATATACTATCAGCATTTATATTAGCAAAATTCACTGCATTCTGTCAAGTTCTTTGGCACCACTCGCTTTCTCTCCATTTTCAAATCTGAGCGTATCTTTAAACAAATACATCATTTTCTTAAACTTTTTATAAACAAATGCTCTCAATTAAACTTCCATTAATATTTCACAAAATTTTAAAACTTATTTAAGCTCATTAAACATTTTCTTCTTGTTTATCTCTTTTTTTTAATACTCTAAATATTTCTTTAAGCTGATACATCATTTTTTTAACTTTTTCTTATAAGAAAATCTTCTCAGTTACACTTCTCTTGTCATTTCACAAGCTTTAAAAATTACTTAAACATTATATATAAAAGATTATATATGTTGCGCATAAAAGAAAAATACATTTTCAAACTGTTTGATTAAGATTTACAGACATCAAATCCAGAGAGATCAGTCCTAATTCCCATCAATTCATTAAGTTTTGGTCATTCTTTCTGATTTATCTTCATAAAATAAATTCTTTCTCTTCTTTGGAATGATTATTAATTATAAGCTTCTCTTTTTCCCAGAGATTTCTCCACCTCTCATAGAAAAAGTCCTAAATTTGTCTCTTTAGTTGCAAATTGTCTATTCTTCTTTCCATTGAGTTGGAAGATTTATGTGTAACTCCCCATAATCAACTTTAATGTCAATTTTACATTTTCAAACTGTGATTGATTCATCTTCTTTGTCATCTGTTTGTAAGGTTGTCTCCGTAATTTCATCATTATCTCCTTCCCTTTCCTCTGTGGTATTTTGAACCTCAGAAGTTTTTCAACCTCAGAACAGAAGAGATCTCAGTCTGCTGGATCTCCTTCAAGGACTTTTCAAATATTTCTTTAATTTCTTTAATAATTTGCGCCTCCACCTTGACTTCTCCTTGGACAAAAAACAAATGCTATTCTTGTTTTAGCAAGAGGTTTTGACCACCACATAACAGAACAATACATTACTAAGGGCAGTAAGATACTTCTGCCATTATATTCTCCATTAGCTGTTAAAGGAGAAATTTGGGGGAAAGCTCTTGATGATCATCCTGATCCAGTGAGTCATACAAACTCAAGGAATTCCAGTCCCTTCTATAGTAGTTGAGTAGCTGCACTCCAGGGAGCGGTCCCACAGCAACCTCTCCCTGAATAGGTGCCCTCAGCCAGCCATCTTCACAGGAAACCAAATATATTCAACAATTGAAATTCTTGCTATCCCTTATTCAGAGACACATATTGAAATCAATCCTACTAACTTTACTTGAACAACTTTTGCTGACACTGCCATCATGAAAAGCTTTGTAGCCAAACCTGAGGAAAGGTAAACTGGATGCAATCTAATTTTCTTTTAAAAAAGAGCTAAAAAACAAGCATGAAAGATTGAATATGTGTTTTCCGTCAAATAATTTATTGGATCTAAATCTCTATCTTCAACTTTCTTCCATAAAACATAGAGATTCAATGAAATATTATACAATAACACTCTAAAAATACATTTCCTGATGCTCTTCTCTGATAAACTTCCAACAGTTATTTGGAGACAAAAGGCAAGACTGCATGTAAACCTCTATTGCTGCTTCTGTCTGGCCTGTATCAAGTCTCTAATGAGGCCACATGATATTTTGTATGAATGCTAAATTCACCTAGCAAAGCAGATGTGCCATACAGTAGTTGAAGATTTTAAGCAAATAGAAACTCACTTTTGGTCTATTTTCTATTAATTTCCACATCAATTAATGGAAAGTGTGTGTGTGTGTGTGTGTGTGTGTGTGTGTGTGTGTGTGTGAAGATGTATGCTAAATTATTGAGACTCTGTTTCCCCTCTTCTAAATATTGGCATTTTAGTGCAATTAAATAATGGGGCCGCCCTTACATCTATTATAGAAGTAGTCTCTGGAACAGTTTTTGTATGGTCATATCAGAAAATATTGAGCATTTCAGAGCTGGGAGCAACAGAACTGTCAGGGTGACTTAAAATGTCAAAAGAAGAACCCATGGTCCTATGTCCGTGTGGGGAAGAAAAAACCTGGCAATGGACAGGATTGGGCTTCTTGCATGGAGGCAGAACTGTGCCTTCATAGTGAAAAAAAATCATCAGAGCAATAGCATCTCAAGCAGAATGCTAGCAATTCATACACATGTTTCATATAAAATGATAGCTGGAGTGATTCAGTGATTAGTCTTTAAGATGATAAATAGGTAAACACCAAGGAACTGAATTTAATTACAACAAAAAGTACTTTTGCCTATCTCTAATGCAAAAAGATATGCTTAATGCTGAACTTGCTTTATTCAGCTAATTGTCAAGTGAAAATCCAGAATTTGCTTTTAGTAGCAAATTCTGGATTCTCACTTGACAGTTAGCTGAATAAATCAAGTTCAGCATTGTCTTTTTCAGCAATGTTTGTATCATAATGAACCTGCCTTTCATTTGCTGCTGATGATCTGTAAGAACATTTTAGGCTGAGACTTCAGAGGATTTAAGCAGTGGATCTGATGATAGTTGGACATTTTTCCTAAGAGTTCAAGATCAGTGTTGGTTTTGTATTTATATAAATAATTACTAGTTTTTATTTTCCTTAAATAAAATATTACTAGAGAACAAAAAAAACTGATACCAATGCATAGTTTGGAAACATTTGAAAGGGGAAGTTACAATTTCCTGTCAATGGAGGAATCCAGGGACATCTGCACTGATGATCAAGAATGTCAAAATGGCGGGTTGCAATTGTACAATTGAAGCCATTTCCCGTTTTAGCATGCACATAAAAAGAGGAAAGAGTTTGATCTCCTGGTTGTGTGCACTGTTACTGGAAGAATCTGTAATGAAACCACTCAGACAGATGAAGGTTTAGGTTCTGGTGAGCTCATCCTATAAAAGAAAGTTCACCACTTCTCTTTAGAATCACTCTCTTGGGAATTGTTCTGAGCAGTTATTAATATTCTGATACAACTACTATTGCTCCCACTTTTTATTTATTTCTTTACACATTTCACAGCCTTTGAAATTGCAGAACCCAACTTTGTTGTTAAATATTTCATTGGTTCAGCAGGCATGTTACAAAATAGCAACTTCTACTGCCTGTCTTTTCTTGCCTGATTTATTGAATCACTTTTATAAGGAAAAATTATCTTTATTTCTCGAAAGGAAAAATCTTACCTTACAGCTATGCATAGAGTTGAATCTAAAAGATAATAACCTTAAAAATACACTTTGATAGTGGATGAGTATAAGTGGGAAATGATAGAGTTGTCAATTTCCTATACAGTTTCACTTTTATTCAGGGATCAGCACATAACTATAAAGAGTTATAAAGTTCTGGTTCTGGTCAAGATGATTCTTGTGGTTGTTGTCCAGATCTCTACTGTCCTAAATTTATTGAAATTGAAGACTTTACAAAACTTTCTTCTTTTACCTACAAATACATATTTTAGACAGAGAAGATAAAAAATGACAACTCTCCTAACTAATTAAGTATCGGAATAGAGATTTCATTGGAATACAGGTTTTTTTTGTATTTTTATGCAACAACTACAGCAGTATTCAACCAGTAGATGGCAGTTTTTACAAGTTTGGATCTATGGTATATATTCTTTTTCATTTTGTTTTAAGTAGAATTTCCTGTTTCCTGATACAGATAAACAGCTTAGGCAGTAAAGCACATGGTGACTATACACTTAGTTTGATCTGTGGTGCTGTATATAAACAGAATTTCTAACAAGTTATAGGCCCAGAAACTACATCAAAGCATGCATCAGCTGTTTAAACAGTCCAGTCATAGCCAGCGATAGCAAATAAATGCAAGATACAGCAACAGAATAAAAGAAAATGGCCAGTAGCACAGCTGTAACAAAGATTTCATTTGCAAATCTGACAAACCAGAACAGAATGGTTGAGAAGTATAGAAGAAGAAATAAAAGATGTACATGTCACAGCACTATTACTTAGTGGTTTACCAGAAAGTTATGAAACACTTATCACAGTGCTTGATGCACATCCAGATGATGAGCTGACATTGGAATATGTTAAGGGCAAGCTTGTAGATGAATATAAGCATTAACAATAACAGAAAGCATTAATAGTAATGGTGGTTTGCAGCAGAGTTTGTTTTAAACACTAAAAATAGGAATAAAAACAGTTACATGAAGCAAGGAACATATGAATGCTTCGGGTGCAAGAAAAAGGTCAATTTAAAAGAAGTTTGCAGAATCTGGAAAACTGGAATGAAAAAACAGACTAAATTACAGGCCATAAATGTGAAAGAAGAAACTGATTTTGCTTCAGATAATGATCATACTTTTCAATCAAAAAAATTGGACCTCATCTTTGCAAGCATGGTGTGTTGATTCAGGAACTACAAGTCACATAGTAAATGACAGAAATTTCGTTACTCATCTTGATCAGAGTAAAACAGAAAAAAATCACCACCGCTAATGGAGTCAGAAGGAATATGATATGGTTTTCTTTACTGTACTCTTTCCCAAAGTGTCACCAGAAAGATACTTGTGAAAAATATCCTTTACTGCCCCTCTTGAAACTAATCCATTGTTAGTGAAGCTCACAAAACAAGGCAATGTAGTGACCTTCCAAGGACAGTTGGATAGGGGATATCTTACTTGCAAAGGCTAAAATTACAGATGAATTGTATCAGCTGAAGTGCAATGAGGTGACTAAAACTGTCAAGGAGGAAAAACATTCAGATTGCATTCACAAATGGCACAGATGACTTGAGCACAGAGGTCCTGACATAATAAAGAAATTAACTGAGAATTAGTTTCCAAGTGGAATAAAATTAGTTAATGTGATCAAATAATAAAATGCACCAGCTATTTAAAAGAAAAAATGACAGAAGTGTTTCCAAAGCAGAGTAACAGCAGAGCTGAAAAACCATTGGACTTAATTCATTTGGATTTTTGTGCTCAATGAAAACATTGACTCAAGGAAAGAAGAGATATTTTCTCACTTTTATAGATGATTACTCTACGTATATTACACTATATCCATTACACAACAAAAGTGAAGTACCAGAGAGACCTGAACAATATTTGACTCAAGTAAGCAATAAATCTGGTAGAATGCTGAGTGTTTTGCACGCAGACAATGGAACTGAATATATAGGTGAAACACACAGGCAATTTTCAGAAAGCATGGCATAATATTTTAAACTACTGTACCTTTACAACCCAGAACAAAATGGAGCTGCAGAAAGAAAGAAAGAAAGAAAGAAAGAGAGAGAGAGAGAGAGAGAGAGAGAGA
>JANHFO010048933.1:0-10686 GCA_032468095.1 Pareas carinatus | reverse complement strand
AAAGCCTTGTGGCTGTATGAATGGAGCTTCCCCCCATCGAGCACGTTGCAGGGAGGGGGGAGCAGGAACAGCTTCCCCTGGCTGCCTCTGGCCACCGTCTCGGGGTGGCTGCAGGCCAGAAAGTTGGGGGTCGAAACAAGCATCCCACCACAGTTCAGGATCATCAGGATTTTGAGGTAGGGGCTCCTGAAAATCACCCCCCTCCAGCACCAAGCCACGGTGCCTGAAATCCAGCTGAGAAGGGGTTAACCCAGCATCAGGATGATTTACAAGTGAAAGGTGGGCCGTTCCCTCGTAGGAGGCTTCACTCCTCACAGAGTAAAATGTACACAGTTCCTCCTGTTCCGGAAGCCTTTCCCTTGCAGACAGAAACTTTACATCAGCTTCCAGCAGGGAAGAAGAGTCTCTAGGACTTCTTGAATGGCAGCCCCCCCTCCGCTTCTCCTCCCCCCCCTTCTGCCTTCTCCGCTGATCAGAGTTTGAAACTTGGGAAGGGGGGAGGCGTTCTGGCTCATACTGGCATGGGGCAAATTGCGCAGCTCCCATAACCGAGCTTCCTGGGAAATTCTGAGGGAAACAGAACAAACTGCTTTCTGGTGTCCGTCTGACTGCAGGCGGGGGGGGGGACGAGGGGGAATTCTTTCCCTGCTGTGAATTCACACTAGCGAGACCAAAGGGTTTTCCTCCTACCGTCTCTCGGAGAACAGCTTCGTGGTGGTCGTAAATCTCTCTTCTTGGCCAGCCTCCAGAGAGGGAACAACTTCGGCTGTGATTCCTTTTCCCCCCTCGGCCATCATCCAAGTGAGAAGCAGTTGCTGGAGAACTTCCTCACGTTTCATTCCTTCGTTGCAAGGAGGAGTGCGTGAAAGAAAAATTTCCAGACTTTTTAAATGAGACGGAAAATCATGTCAAGAGCCCTTCAATAGCAAAGCTGCTCACCAGATGGAAATAAACAATCCAAACGAACGTGGTTCTCAAGGCTATTTATTTGTCTAGGTAGCTAGCTCTCTATAGGAAGAGCAACCATTTTCAGGTTCATTTTCCGTCTGGCTTCCCTGGGCGGAACTTTCCCACAGCCAGACTCAGGTCTCCTCCTCCTCGCCCGATCACGAGGTGGAGCTCAAGATAAGATGCCAGGTGCCGAGGTCATCCTCAACTCCCTCCGTCTGCCTCCATGGCAACTCCAGGAAAACAGGGAGTTGACACCGTGCTCCGGGGTCAGAGAGGCACGCATGATGGGCCGTGAGAAGGTTCCGATACTGGGACAGAGTCTGGACCAGGAACTACGATGGGGGGGGAATGGCAACCTTCGTTGGTGAAGCAGCGGCAGGGGGCGGTGTTTTACACTGTCCAGTTGGAGGATGGCTGAGTGATCAGGAGACACATCAACCAACTCTGCCACCACTGGGGATCAGGCCTGGAAGGAGAGGGGACCAAGGTGAGTGTTTCCCTGTTGGACTCGGAGAGCACCGGGTCAGACGTAGACTGGACCAATAATCCCCTGAGAGCAGGAGAATGGAGAAGGGCATGAGCCAACAATCCCCCTTCCCCAGGGGCCGAAGGAGAGAGACACATGGCCGCCGCACAGCAGGAGGAAAGACCCCCACAAGGCGCGGTGCCCCCATAGAGAGACCACCCCCTGCCGACGCAGGCAACGACGGAGAAAGACCCAGGCCATCCTCCAAAGGCCCCAGGCAGGGAGTAACTCACCAGCCACCAAACGGCACTGAGGGCGAAGGTCCAGGGCCAAGCAGCGACCCCTCCAGGACCCGGCAAGTCAGCGAGCCCCAGGGCCTAGGCGATCAGTGCGAGTCTGGACCAAGATGAGTCCCTGTGCTGCAAGGAGTAGAAGGACTCTACAAAAGGGGGGGAAGGGATGTTGTGTCCCCCCAACCACCATTGGCTAAGGATGCTACTTAGTGAGGACCAATAGCCTGACCCCTAGAAGCGCTCCCATCCTCCATTGGCTGGCCTGTTGCCAGCACAGTTCAAACACCATTAAAAGGAGATGTGCGGCTTGAGCCTGTTGTCTCGGTTCCCGAATAAAGAGTTGTTAGTTATTGATTCAATCTCGTGTCCATGCTTCATTATCCAGTACACAACAAAAGGGTTTCTCTCCAGTGTAAGTTTTTTGATGTTCATGGAGGCTTGACCCCTCCAGGCCTGTCTTGGTGCCTCCTTGCATGTCCTGTCGCGGAGCCTCCTTTCTCGGGCTCTCACGAGGCTCATTCTTTTCGGCAGCCCTGCAGCATCCAGGCCTCTCCCCATCTCCAGGAAGCTCTGTGGCTGGGCCGGCTCTCCTTCCTGATGGCGCTTCCATACTTTCTGTAAGGCTGGCCCCTACCTCCCAGGAAAGAATGACCCTTCACTCCAACTGGAGTTAGAGAAAAGGCACTTTTACTGAATGGTTGAGTGCAACATGGAGTTACTGAGGGGAAGAAATGTGCCCTCCCCCCCAAAATCCCTCAGCCAATCAATGCTGTGGTGGCATTGAATGAGTCATGCAGGTGTGGCTGGGTCCAGCATCCTTGAGGTGCCTCCGAGGGCACATGCCTGACTCCCATCAGCCTTTCGTCAAGGTCCCCAATCAGTTGAGTGTCCAATGCCACACTCCTTTCCTCCTCCAGGCAAGACCAGTCCCACCCCACACGTCACACCGCACTCATCCCCCTCCCTCCAAGTATGGCAGATGCTCACAGCAGCTGACACTTCCCTCCTTCCTCCACTGGGTTGGTCTGGCCTTCTGATGGGGGGAATGAGGAGGACAGGCGGTCAAGGCTTCGTCCCTTGCCAAAGGGGAATTCAAGACTGGCCCACCCGGGGAGGAAGGCCGCAGCCTCCGACTCACCCACCCAGCCTCCCCCACCAAACCAGGCTTCAGGCTCCCCATCCCGTCCCCACCGTCAACTTCTGTCTGCAACTCCTCGCATCCCCCATGCCACACCTGCATCCAGGCTCCTCCATCTATGGAAAGTTTCTGATATGAACTGCATGAGCCAGTAATGTTTAGTGTAGTGTAAGGTGCTGGCCTACAGCCCAGCAGACATTAAGTTCTAGTCCCATCTTAGGCACAAAAGACAGCTGGGTGAATTTGGGCCAATCAGCAGGAGATGGTGAGTTCTACTCCTGCCTTAGGCATGAAATCCAGCTGGGTGCCTTTGGGATAATCACCAGGAGTTGATGAGTTCTACTCCCACCTTAGACATGAAAGCCGGCACTGGTCTGCGGCCTGCCAGCAACCAGTCCGTGCAAACAAGCCAAGCCCAACTCCAGGGATGCAGGCAGCATGAAAACTCACGCCATCTCCAGTCCTTGGAAAAATCTTTCTCTATGAAACCAGCCCCTGGTGTCCAAAAAGGTTGGGGGCCACTGCAATAAAGGACTCTCTAAAGTAGGGATATCAGACTCGATTTCATTGAAGGCTGCTGCCAGTGCTGCTGTAGTTGCCAAAGACCACACCACCACCACCACCCCTGCAGCTGCCATGCAGCACCCCTGCAGCACCTGTGCCTCTCCACAGCCACTGCTAACCCCTGCAGCTGCCACCACCACACCTATGTCACCACCGCCAATGGGGATGGCACCCCACTCACTTCCAGGGTGGCCCGTGGGCCGGATCCAAGAAGGCCATTGTCAAAACCTTTCTGCAATCTCTCATGAATCAAAAAACCAAGTCCAGGGAACACAACAAAGTTATTTATTTGATTCTTTAGAGCTATCAGTAAAAGTTGAATATATGCTGAAGTGTCCAATAATGGGAATGGGGGTTCTTGGGAGTTCACACAAAGCTCACCAGACTTCTCCTCAGGTTCCGCCTCTTGGCTCAGCCATCTCCCAGGTAATAATCTGGTCAACTCTGCCTTGAGTCACATGGGCAGCCACCGTTGATATTCATTTCTAAACATGACTACATTCTCATCTGATTCATGTACCAAGCCCCCACATCCCGACTATGGCAAATTCCTACTTAAAGGACCGGTTCCACTTATAATGAAAATAGTGAAAAGGAGAAATTTGACATTCTGACTCCCTGGAGAAAGGCCGGACCTAATACACACAGACAGGTAAAGAAAAGGGGGAAACACATCAATGTACAATGCACTCTGTAACCACTTCGACCCCTTGGTTTGTTGGAATGTCGTCGGTGGAATCGTCTAATCAACCCCGGAGCATTGACATCACTGGCCACCACCCATTGAGAGTCTGATATGGGATAACCTTTCCAACTAACTCGGTATTGTAACTTCACCCTCGAAATTCGGGAGTCCATAATATTGTCTATCTCGTAGTGTCTCCTCCATCTCACCAGAGCAGGGAGTGGAGGTGGTGGAGCCACTGGTCTCAGGTTGAAAGTGCAATAGGGTTTCAAAAGACCACAATGGAAAATGGGATGGACTTTCTTAAATGAAAAGGGTAGCTGTAAATATACAGTAACTGGATTGATAACTTCTACAATCAGGAATGACCCTATCTATCTGGGCCCCAATTTACTACTAGGCTGATTAATGTTCAAATATTTCATGGATAGCTATATTAGGTCTTCCACCCTAGCATTAGGCTGCGGGGCCCTTCTCTTGTCTGCCTGTTTCTTTTCCAAGGCCAGTTTTATGTCAGTCCATGCTTCTAATGACATTGAGGTTGTATTTGGGGCATGGTTACAAAATCAGTCCCTGACGTGATTTCAAATGGTGTGTGCCCTGTACTACTCTGTACAGTATTGTTGTAAGCTACCTCAGCAAAAGGTAAAAGTTCAGCCCAATTAGTTTGCTAGAAGTTAAAGTAGCACAGTAGGTATTGGGACACTATGGAGTGAACGCATTCTGCAAGGCCGTTGGAAGCTGGGTGGAAAGGGTAACTAAGGCCTTGCATCATGCCCATGGTGCATAAGAATTCTCTCCAAAACTTGGTGGTGAATTGGATTCCCCTATCTAAAATTATCCATTTGGGCACACCATGCAGCTAGCAAATGTGTTGGACAAATAGCTTCGCCAGAGTCTTTGCTGAGCGGAGTTTGGGGCAAGCTATAAAATGGGCCTGTTTGGAAAACAGATCCACTACAGTCCATATTACAGTGTGGGTACTGTTGGGTAAATCAACAATAAAATCCATTGCGATCTCCTCTCATGGTTTGGAGAGGTTGGCGATAGGCTGAAATAACCCCAGGTTTTTTCCAGGCAACCTTTCATGGACGCGCAAACAGTGCATGAATATGACATACACATTTACATGTTTGACACCTGTTCTCCAGAGGCTTGCCTTGCCTTGACCACCTCGGACATGTCAGTAAGAATGATTGTTCTGAACTCATCTGCTTGAAACAATTTCTGAGTTTAGTGCTCCAAATTACAAACTCAAATCCGAAATATTCCTGTTCTGCTCATTAACGGGGCAGAACCAAATGCTAGACAAAAAAAAGAGAGAAACTGAATAGTTGCTTCACAGCTATGCTAAAGAACATCCAATAATTAGGCCATGGTGACCTCCAGAAACACGGAGTTGGATTGCAGCCCCGTGTCTTTTTCGTCCCCCCCTCTTAAAATGCTTTACTAATAACCGAAACGCTCATGAAGAAGACCATGACGAAAAAGATCCACATGAAAAACCGGTCCATCACTTTTGCCACCTTTTTCCATTCCACTCCTTTGGCGTGATTAGCTTTGTGGCGCCTGACGCAACTGGCAATATATTCGATATTCTGGATTAACACTCGGTAACAAGAGCAGCAGCAAGCCGTGTCCCATTGGGCCTTGTCTCCGGGGAATCCCTTAGCCTCGACCTCTCCATCCATTGGCTTCTTCAGGAGTTTACCATCCTTGCTTTCCCCCGGATTAAGGGGCCTCCTTCTCTCTTCACATCTGCCTTGCTCTTTTGAATCTGGGTGGACTGGCTTGAACTCCGAGTCCCCCTCTCCGACACGCTGCAAACTGGTGCAGTTTTCACCCACATCGTACACAAAGAAGATCTTGGACATGTAGTCTAGAATGACCACCCTTGCCCACCGGGGGACGGGCTTGGCTCCCGAGCCACAATAATGAATATTCATGATGACGATGATGAGTGCAGTCGTGATGGTGGCAATGTAATATTTACCTAGGATATAAACAATTAGAGCCACAGAAAGGAACAAAGGAATTATGACTAATCATGATTGGCGCTTAGGGAGGTCTCCCATGGTTGGGATTGAGTTAGAAACCATTTTTTCCTACTTGGACATGCAAAATAATTTTGGAGACTAAAACATAGGAAGAACGGTTGCATGTCTAGTTTAATGAAAAGAAGGACTGGGGGAGGACAGGATAGCAGTCTTCCAGTATTTGAGGGGCTGCCAGAAAGAAGTGGGAGGGTCAACCTATTCTTCAAAGCATCGGAAGGCAAGACAAGAAACAACGGATGGGAACTAATCAAGGAGAGAAGCAACCTGGAATTGAGGAGAAACTTTCTAACCATCAGCCAGTGGAACGACTTGCCTGCAGAAGTTGTGGGTGCTTCCTCACCGGAGGTTTTTAAGGAAAGACTGGATAGTCACTAGTCTGGAATGATATAGGGTCTCTTCCTTGAGCAGGGGGGTGGACTAGAAGACCTCCAAGGTCCCTTCCAGCTGTATCCTGATTGACTTGATTTATATCCATCAACAGAAAATTTGTGCCATGTTTACACTTTGACTTAGCACCACTTGTTTCATGACCATCTGAAGTTATAACAGTGACTTCTGACCGTGTTTCACACTTACGACCATTGTAGTCACGTGCCAGTCCCGTGATCAAAACTCAGATGCTTGACAACTGGCCTGTATTCATGACATTTGCAGTCTCCAGTTTCATGTATTGTGATCTTCTGACAAGCAAAGTCAACGAAGGAGCCAGATTTACTTAACAAGTGCAACGATTCACCTAACAACTGTGACAAGGAAGGTCATAAAATGGAGCAGAATTTTCTTAACAACTGCCTTGCTTAGTGATAGAAAATCAGGACTCAGTTGTGGTCACAAATCAAGGACTACCTGTATATTTGTGCATGAGTCTAAAAAATACATATACACACACAGGCACAAACAAAGAGATCGTGGTTTGTTGATTGTAGCTTATAGCTTATATATACATGACAAGATGAATGTACTTTATGATTATGAATGTATCTTCTGTTTATATGTAAATGACAAGATGAATGTACTTTATGATTATGAATGTATCTTATGCTTATATGTACCCGACAAGATGAATGTACTTTATGACTGGATGTATCTTATACTTATATGTAAATGATAAGATGAATGTACTTTATGAGTATGAATGTATCTTATGCTTATATGCAAATGACAAGATGAATGTACTTTATGATTATGAATGTACCATATGCTTATATGTAAATGACAAGATGAATGTACTTTATGACTATGGATGTATCTTATGCTTAGATGCAAATGACAAGATGAATGTACTTTATGATTATAAATGTATCTTATGCTTATATGTACATGACAAGATGAATGTACTTTATGACTATGAATGTATCTTATGCTTATAAGTAAATGACAGGATGAATGTATTTTATGATTATGAATGTACCTTATGCTTATATGTAAATGACAAGATGAATGCACTTTATGATTATGAATGTATCTTATATTTAGATGTACAAGACAAGATGAATGTACTTTATGATTATGAACGTACCTTATGATTATATGTAAATGATGATGAATGTACTTTATGACTATGAATGTATCTTATGCTTAGATGTACAAGACAAGATGAATGTACTTTATGATTATGAATGTATTTTATGCTTAGATGTACATGACAAGATTTATTTATTATTATGAATGTATCTTAAGTTTATATGTACATAACAAGATGAATGTACTTTATGATTATGAATGTATCTTATGCTAGATCCTAATAAGGGTCTGATTGGCAGCACCCCAGGTTCGAAAGCGTGGTCAGCGCTCAGTTGTTACCCCACTCACTGTAACTAAAATAAAGGTCACTTTGCATCACTACCTGCCTCGTCTCTATGAACCCAGCGTTCCTGATTTAACACTGGCGACGCAGAGGGCCACGAGACAACAGGCAGAAAAGACCCAACCAGAGGGATCAACAGCCATAGCACAGACAACGTTAGGAAACAGGCAGCGCAAAATTAAAATCGCAAACCCAAAAGAAGGCCGATCGCAAGCAGAAATGGCCGGAACCAACTTCACACAGACTCCATTCGATCCAACGTTCAGACCAAAACAGAAACTTGGGAATAATACATGGAGAGGTATGACTGCTACTTCGATGCAAATGATCTCCTGGACCTACTGGACAAGAAAATGAGGAATCTATTCCTCAGCCATTGCGGCCAAGTGGCTTTCCGAGCAGCCAGAGCGATCGCCGCCCCCCAACTCAGCAAATTCAATCCCTTGGAGAGACCTCATCGAAGGGCTAAAAATCACTTCATCAGGACCAAACGAACCAATCAACATCTACATGGAAGCCCTCTGTGCCATCCTAGTCAACTGTGAATTCCCGGGCATGAATGAGTCACTGTTGGACCAGTTCATCTACAGGCTTCGGGACAAAAGCCTGAAGCTCCGCCTGATGACGAACCCAAAGATTATGCTGTTTGTGGCAGTCAACGAGGCTAGAACAGCAGAAACATCAACGAGGGCTGAAGCGCAAATGGCTAAAATACCGGATGAGGATGATAAAACAACCAAGCAGACGAACAGAACCCACAGAGGCATCGAGACCGAGTCCTCAACAGAGAGCAGTGAGGACGAAGGCATCCATAAAACTTTTAAAAGAAAAGAGGACAGCAAACCTAAGATGCTCCAGGTGTGGATGTCCGCACACGAAAGCAGCATGTCCATTCAAAGACGTGTGATGCCACAAATGCGGCAAAAGAGGCCATATTGGCCGGGCATGCAGGTCACGGGACCACTCACCACACCGAAGTGGAAAGAAGTTGTTGAGTGACCATAACAGCACCCCTGATGGTCAACAAACAAAAGCAGCCCCGAACAATGCAAAACAAACACCAGATCCTCGGAAGCAAACAGGACAACGGTGATTGCAAGGAACAATGGGAGCCAAATAAAAAAGATTAAAGTGACAGTGTCGATGAAAGTGCACTTGAGGTGTGTGTGTGTGTGTGTCTCTCTCTCTCTCTCTCTTTCTCTTATTCTCTCTCTTTCTGTCTCTCTTTTTGTCTTTCTCTCTCTGTGTGTCTCTTGTCTCTCTCTCATTTTCTCTCTCTTTCTCTCTCTCTCTCAAGCAGGAACAAATATCACACTGAAAATGTGTAATACTTAAAGAAACTTCAATTATTTTGTAATAATTAAACTAACTTAAATACTTTTGCAACAGTTAAACAACCTTTAAATATTTTGTTATGATTAAATAAGCACTTATGATTTTGTTATGATTATACAGGCTTTCTTAATTTTGTTATATTAAATACATGCCTTTTATATGAATAAAATGGAAGTTCTCTAATCATTTTTTTACAAATGCATGTACCTTTAAAAAAAAACTATATTAGGGATCCGCGGAATTTAAAATTATGAATTTAGTGGCCTCCGAGGTCCAAAAGGTTGGTGACCACTGTCCTGGAAGTCCAACACAAGGGAGACCCCGGTATTGTCCGCTATGTATGGTGGCCAGGGATGGACGGAGATATTCAGCAATGGGTTGGGACATGCCGGCCGTGTCAACAATCATGGCTGGCCCCACCCAAAAAACCAACAAGTAATTGGAACCCGCCCCCCCGGCGACACTTGGTCGAGACTGCACATTGACCTGGCAGTGCCCTTTCAGGGCAACACCTTCATGGTGGTTGTAGATGCCCACTGGTGCCCCATTCGAGGACTATCTAGCGAGAGTGGACATCAGACATGCCCTCATGGCTCCTGGAAATCTGAGTGCCAATAGACAGGCTGAATACATGGTTCGGTCTGTCAAAGAATGGGGGAAACTGCTCTAAACCCTTCGCCCTCCCCAAAGAAGACATCAACGGGCATTCGGGAGAGCAAAGGGCTCCCACAACCAAGCGGCGATGACTGAGGCGACACGAGGGAATGGAGACAATGGCGGCAAGGACAGAGAGAGTGGAGATGGTGACAGTGACACCAAAGGTCGGATCCTGCCCGGTTGTTAGGGCTCGGTCCCTTGCCCGCCCCGCCTGCGCCGAGCCAGAGTCAGAAACATCCGACGAGGAGGGGGAGGCGGGTCCGGGCCCCGCTCCCCTCCCCGCGCCATGCAGCAGCAGACCCTGCAGTGGCCGGCCCATCCAGCGCGCACACCAGCGCCTCGGCCATCCCGGGCAACCACGCGCCCCCCCCAGATGTCCCAGGGACAAGCACGGGCAGTAGTGAGACCCCGCCCCCGGGGGTGTCGGCCCCCGCCCCGCATGAAAACACAGAGGAACCGGCCAGAGCGCACCTTGACTCAGAGGAGGAGGCGGCGTCAGAGCCCCTCCTGGATGCCCGCACTTGCAGGCACCTGCGGCGGATGGCAGTGCGGGAACAACCAGCACCGTGGGTTGGCCGCGGGCGGGGGCGGGGCCGCTGGCCACCGCCCGAGCGGGAACTTTAAAAAGACTGCTAGCTGCTAAGCCAGACAGCTCAGACAACAACTTCTGCTACGCCGGGAAACTCCAGTCTTGTTCGGTGAGTCTTCGGGTCAAGATTTGGGGCTCTTGTGT
>JANHFO010048908.1:0-10687 GCA_032468095.1 Pareas carinatus | reverse complement strand
CCATAGGGTTGGCGCTGCCACAGAGAAGGCTCTACCCCTGGGGGCCGCCAGTCGGCATTGTCTGGCTGACGGCACCCAAACGAGACCCACCCTGTGGGAGAGCACCGGTCTGTGGGAGGTAATAGTCAGCAACAGGCGCTCCTGCAGATACCCGGGCCCTATGCCATGGAGCGCTTTCATGCTGACATGTTTTCCACATTGGCTGTGATGGACTTGATTAACTCCTGGAACTAAAGCTTCCCAATCAGAGATCTGTGAGGCAGATAGGGTTGCAATAGATACCTGCTTAGAGTGAGAGCATGCCTCACAATACTTGGTCCTAACTGAAACAAACACCCAGAATAGAGGTCAACCCAAAATCTGCTTTCTATTAGCCAATGCTGTCCTAATATTATGTCCTCAATACAGGAGGAGTCCCAAATAGCTTTAAGTGAGACCTCAACCCCAGCTACTTTGATCCACAATTTATAGTATGCTAAAGTTTTTTGTTCTCCATTGTAGGAGGTCACTAGCAGAGATGAAATTGGTTTACTACCTACAGGAAAATATTTAATAGCAAGTTTCAGCTGCAGTGTCTAACATAGCCTGTTTAGGACCATGACTGGTTAAAACAGAAATTTTCCCTGATGCTGCCAGTCAAGAGCCATGTTTTTGCCTATTACAGCAGTGGGGCATCCCTAGAAGTTAACTAAAAGGGGGTCTGAAATAGCAGTTTCCTCAGGATCTGGGATTGCAGTTTCCTCTTCCCCTTTTATAGGTAGAACTGAAACTTTATTTAAAGCTTGTGTTAATTGTTTCACTTTCTGCCAAACAACGATAAAGGCAGTTCCTTCTCTTTCCTCCATTCTCTTCCTCTGATCCATTCCTTTCTTGCTGATTTCTTTCTAACTGCTCTACCTGCTCTTTCAAGCTCCTAGTAGTAGCCCTATCCCACCTCTCCATATTTCCCCTCAAATCTCTTCGCTTTCACCACGCTTACACACACTCATCTCAATTCACACTTTCTGTCCTTGATTGCTCCACAAATTCCTCTTCCCATTGTCTTCTCTGCTTTCCCATCTTTATTTTATCACTCGCACCTCCCCCACATTCTTTACTTTCTGTTTCCAAAGTGGCTACATCTAATGGGTAAGCTGCATCTACCCACCCAATCCAGGATTGCTCAGGATGCTGCAGCCCACCCAGCACTCCTTTCAAAGACTGATTGCTCCATGGGCACTGCATGATGTCGCTCATAGTTCACCCCTCATCCCTATTATTAGGGGGCTCCATTCCAGCTATGAATTGGTACCATAAATAGTGATGGCAGAATTCTAAAGGGTTCTCTTTCCTTTGTTGATCCCCAATAACTTTAAATTGTTATTGGGTGCCAGATATTAAGTCCTGCACCATGTTTTGGAGCCCTTGTAAAACACTGAAGTGATCACCAGGATTGGGGGGAATTAGGATTTCTTCTCTAGGTGTGCCATTTGATGCTGACTTTAGAATAGGTTAATGTGACCTGCTCGAGCTCTTGGTCAGATAAATTGTACTGGAGGTTCAGTTGATGTAGCCTGCAGCTCCATTTAAGGGGATCAGGGTTCAAGGGCCCCAGATCTGTAACAATCTGTTTAAGCTCACCTTCTGAAAAGGAGTATGAATAACTACTTGTTCCCACTCTTCCCATTGCTGGTTTTGGGCATTTCCGCATCTTGTTTGCGCTCGGGTTTCCGCTACTGCTATTGAAGCCTGAAGAACATTATTGCTTAATTCCTCAAAGGGCTCCTTCCCATCAGAGAAAAAGTCTGGGATTTCATCAGGATCCAAGCCTGTTAAGTAGGCAATTTGGTAAGATTGTGGTCTTATTTGTCTGCGCAGCTCCCCAACCTTACTACACTTTTCACAACCTGAGTGCTTATTCCTAGAGGAGGTCTGCACAAGGTCCTTTAAAGCTTCATTTTTTAATTCTTGCACAGCATGCTTTTGTTGCCATTCTTCTTCCCTTCCTAAACTATCCTTCAATTGACCCAATGTCTCTCTCAGTTCCACCATTTGGCTCTTTTGCAGCTGATAATCAGCCTGCAAAATATGGTGGTTATTTTTGAGTTGCTCCAAGTCTCCTTTTAAAGAGGAGTTTGTTAGATCCATATAAGGATCTGGAAGGGTATTCCCAAGAGCAGGAAATCCCTGGAACAGGATTGGCAGCACGTCAAGTTTAAACGGACTATAAAGAGCACAGCCGGTGTGGCCAACACTCAGTTCTACTAGCTACACTGTAACCTAATAAAGTATCATTCAGAGCTATCTTGTCTCATATCTACGAACCCTTTATCTGCGGCTACAACACTGGCGATGAAGAGGGCCACGAGACAACAGACAAGAAGTAAATGATAAACAAGAACACAGCCACAGCACGACAACCTACAGACCGCAGCAGCGTGAAAATTCAAACTGCGGCTAGCTCAGAGATACGATCGCGAGCGGAGATAGCCGCTAACATCCTGGGACAGACTCCCTTCAACCCAACCTTTCTTCCAGAAGTGGAAAACTGGGAAGAATATATGGAGCAGTACAACTGCTACCTGGAGGCGAATGAACTCTTAGACCTGCTGGATAAAATCATGAGGAACCTTTTTCTAAGCCACTGCGGATAAGCAGCATTCCGTGCGGCAAGAACCATAGCCGTCCCACAACCGGCCAACACCATTCCCTGGCCTGAGATGATCGCATGGCTGAAAAGGCACTTCATACCACCACCAGCCAAGCTAGTCAAGAGATTCAAGCTGAGGCACAGAAAGCAAAAAGCCGGCAAACCGATCAGCGTTTACCTGGAGACCCTGAGGGTGATCGCAGTGAATTGTGAATTCACCGACATCGAGGAGGCCATTCTAGATCAATTCATCTATGGTCTCAACAGCCTTAAACGCCACTTGATGACAAATCCAAAAATCACGCTAGTCGTAGCAGTCGACGAAGCGCGAACTGCTGAACATCAGCCACAGCAGAGGATCAAATGGCCCAAATCCCCAAGGACGATGACCAAAAGCTGTGGAAAACCAACAGAGTTCACAGAAACACAGACTCAGAATCATCCTCAGAATACAGCAAGGACAAAGGGATCAACAAGACGTTCAGGCATTGGGAAAACACCAGACCAAAGCGCCCTGGCTGTGGCAGAGCGCACACCAGGGCAGCCTGTCCGTTTAAGGACACCCAGTGCCACAACTGCAGAAAGAAGGGACACATTGGTCGACTTTGCAGGGCACGCGACCAATCTCCACGCTCGACTGGCAGAAAGCAAAATCCTGACCACAGCAGCACCCCTCAGTGGACATTGTCCAAGAACAAAGCTGACCAGCGCAAGAGCCACAACAGATCAGCAGACACTAGCCACACTTCCGCATCCGCAAACAGCAATGACACCACGAACAAGAAGATAATGACTACCATCCGCATTTTTGGCCAACCCTGCGAGATGGAGATAGATTTGGTATCTGGAGTCTCAATAATCGCCTGGTCAAATCTTAAAGCACTTCGACCCGACTTACGACAAGAGGACATCGCACACGCCAAACTCTCACTTGCTGACTACCAGGCAAACAACATCACTGTCCTTGGATGCATCGATGTTCCAGTACAGTATCATGACTTCAACAAAACTCTACCCATATTCGTGGTCAAGAGGAGGCTGCAGACACTTCTGGGACTAGGCTACTTTGGGACTTTGGGGCTGGGGGTCACGGGAGTCCACGCGATACAGATGCAAAGCATCAACAGCCTCATCCAGGAGTTTGTGAACATCTTCAGTTCAGACCTGGGCAAGTATAAGGGGACCCCTATATCATTCGCCCTAAACCCAGCAGTAAATCCCATCCACCTTAAAGCGCGCAGAGTTCCCTTCGCACTAAAATCAAAGGTGGAAGCAGAGCTAGATAAACTAATCCAACAAGGTATTCTAAAGCTGGTAGACCATGCCAAATGGGAAACCCCAATAGTTATCCCGCTTAAAAGTGACGGGTCTATCAGGATTTGCGCCAACTACAAAAGCACTTTAAACAAGGCATCGAAGGTGAGCGCCTATCCGATCCCTGTTGTCCAGCATCTGCTACACTCCCTGGGACCAGGAAAATTTTTCATGAAATTAGACCTGGCACAAGCATATCAACAGCTCCCAGCAGATGCTGAGATTGCAGATGCACAGACCATAGTAATCTTCAAAGGTGCGCTCAGGTGCAACCGCCTCCAGTTTGGGATCAGTGTAGCACTGGGGATTTTCCAGAGTGTCATGGAAAGACTGCTCCAGGGAATCCAGGAACGGTGCCATACTTTGACGACTTGCTAGTAACAGCATGTGATGAGAGGCAGCTAATAGCTAGACTAAGGAAAGTGCTAACACAATTCAGGAAGGCAAGGCTACACCTCAAACATGACAAATGCACCATAGGAGCAAAGGAAGTCAATTTCTTGGGATATAAAGTAGTTGGGGAGGGAATACATCCCACAGCAGATAAGGTCAGAGCGATTAAGGAAGCCCCAACACCTGCAAAGAGAACACAGCTCCAAGCATTCCTGGGCCTGGTGAACTTTTATAACACTTTTCTAAAGAGCAAGGCTACAGTCGCAGAACCCCTACAAAACTCTTAGGGAGTAAAGCACCCTGGGTGTGGAGGGAGAGAGAGGAAAGGGCATTCCTGGGGGTCAAACAACTCCGCTCAGAGGACACATTCCTCATACAATACCACCCTCCCAGTACTGCTCACATACAATGCATCTCCATTTGGAATGGGAGCCTTCCTCAGCCATAAGCTGCCTAACAGGGACGAAGCCCCCATCACCTTCTACTCAAGGACATTCACAAAACCGGAGCGGAACTATAGTCAGCTGAAAAAAGAAGCCCTAGCCTTAATAGTGGGAATCAAGTGATTCCATGAGTACCTGTTTGGCAGACACTTTACCTTAGTGACGGACCACAAACCGTTGCTAGGAATAATAGCAGGGGATAAGCCCACCCCCACAGGCACTCTCCCCATGGATGACATCGTGAACCATAACCTTGGCAGTGTACAACTGCATGCTCATCCACCGACTGGGCTCACAGCTGGCCCACGGTGACACCCTGAGCTGCTACACCTTACCAATGACAGAGAGCAAAGGGGACACTGAGGATACCGTCCTCCCCATTGACTGTGACCAGCAGGGTCTAATCACCTCCAAGGAGGTGGCAGAACAAACGGCCTATGACTCAGTGGTCAGAAAAGTCCTCAACTGGATTCTGAGGGGGTGGCCAGAGGGTTCCTTAGGGAGCGAGTTCAAACATTATGAGAATAAGAGGGAAGAATTACCAGCACACAAGGGGTACCTGTTACGGAGGGATAGGGTGGTCATCCCCAGAAACCTACAGGAAGGCATTCTGAAAACCTTACACAGGGGTCACCTGGGGATGGTCAGGATGAAGAGCCTCGTCTGGAGCTATGTGTGGTGGCCTGGGATGGATGAGGACATCCAACACTGGGTTGGCACCTGCCAACCCTGCCAACAGTCACGAGCGGCTCCCCCAAGGTCCCCCACCCACAGCTGGGAACCCCCCCCCTAGAGGCCCCTGGTCAAGGCTGCACATTGACTTACCCAGACCAATTTTAGGGGGCACATTTTTAGTTGTTGTGGATGCCCACTCAAAGTGGCTGGAAATAGCCACAATGAGCTTCATGACATCCCAAGCAGTAATTAAGATACTCAGGGACCTGTTCACCACCCACAGCCTACAGGACATATTTGTGCCCGATAATGGACCCCAATTCACCAGCGTCCCTTTCGAGGGGTATCTGGCCAACCTGGGCATCAGGCACGCACTCTCGACCCCGGGAAAAGCGAGCACGAATGGCCATGCTGAACGCATGGTTCAGTCGGCCAAGGAAGCCCTTAGCAAAATCCAGCAGGGAGACTGGCAAACGAGGGTCGACGAGTTCCTCGTTTGGCAGAACTTACCCCCTGCAAGGCAACAGGCAGGAGCCTGGCCGAATTACTCATGGGGCGTAAACTACGGTCAGTCTTGGTCCAGTGTTGGTGATAACTGGCTATATCGGGACGCCGGCATCCACAGCCACTCGGTCTTGGAAGGGTTGAGCCTGTTCCTCCCCATCCAGACCCGCACGGCTTCAAGACACTGGGACATCACGTCCACGGCATCGTTGGGATGGCCTGGGGTGGAGACGTACAGCTGGGTGTCATCAGCGTACTGATGGAACTCCACCCCAAAGCCACGGATGATCTCGCCCAGCGGCTTCATATAGATTTTGAACAGATGTACACTCACTGAGGTTCCAATTAATAAAAGGTAGATTAAGATCACTAAGAAAAATAATAGGGTGTGAGCAGGAGGATGCCCACGTGGGTAGTGCAGTTAGCTTGTTTGCATGATCAAGGTCGTAGTCGGGGGCTCTTTTACATAGTAAGAAGTGAAGTTTGGTATTTATGGACAGATCGCAGATGATGGCCTCAGGAAGATCAGTCTCCTGTGTAACTTGGATCTTTTTCAAATCTAGGGACTTTTTCTAGAAAATGGCAACACCACCAAGATTGGAAAACATAATAGTCACATACTGTGATTAAATAGAGTCCGGAAAGGATGCATTCAACCACATCTCGCAGACAAAGCTTAGATCGAAAAGGGTCACATTTAGTAGGAGTAGGAATTCAGACATAAATCTTTGGAATGTACATTTTGGCAGCCACCTTCATTGCTTGCCAGATTTCTAAATAAATGAAACCAATATTAGAGAACTTCCATAGCTCAGGTCTGGACTTTGGAGTCCGTGGTGCTCTGAATTTGGCGGTTTGTTTGCGGTTGCATTCTTCCAGTGTTGCAGAAAAGTCTGCCAGCAAATCACCAAGCTCAGAGAGTACCACGGACTTCAGAAATAAATGGAAGCTTGTTGATTTTGACATCTTGGAATGGCTCATCTTTTCCCCATTGTTTTTAGTATCCAGGTTCTTGTTTAAACATCTTATTTTTCCTACAAACATTGCTGGTTTCCTAAGTGATGTTCTAATATGTATACCCACACAGCCAGATCTTAGAAGCAAAGCAAATTGTTCCATAAGGTTTCATCATTGTGAGTGAGAAATTACTTTTATTGTTGTTGTTTGTGTTGTTGTTGTTGTTCCAAAAGCTTACTGCTGTGCGTCATTACCTCTTCAAACTAGTATTTCTCAACCTTAGCCACTTTTAAATATTTAAAGTGGGAGAGTCAGTTTGGTCTAGTGGTTAAGGCACCAGTCTACAAAGCAGGATACTGTGCGTTCTAGTCCTGCCTTAGGCATAAAAACCAGCTGGGGAACTTTGGACCAATCACCAGGAATCGAGGAGTTCTAGTCCCACCTTAAGCATGAAAGCCGGCTGGGTCACCTTGGGCCAATCACCAGGAGACTGGGGGTTCTAGTCCCGCCTCAAACCTGAAAGCTGACTTCGATGTTCTTGGGCCAGTAAATCTCTCTCAGCCCAACTAATCTCACAGGGTGGTTGTAGGGAAAATAGGAGAAGGGAAGATGTGTTGGATATGTTTGCCACCTTGTGTTATTTGTAAAAATAATAAAGGTAGGATACAAAGAATTCAACTCATTGTCTCAAGCAGCATAGGCATCAGATGATGACCGAAAACAGCTGTAGCTCAAGGATCCTGTGCTAATTTGTCATATTTTGACTACTCTTGTGTTTCTCCGCACAGCTTGCCAAGAAGTGCCCAGAATGCCAAGCGGATACCAAGAGAAGACACCTGGCCGTATCTTACTGGCCAGATCCCCCTGTGAAAAACATGTAGAGTGAACACGTAAGTGGGATCCACAGAACGTGTGACTTGCTCCAACTGGTTTGCTGTAGAAGAGGAACAATAAAATTGCAAGTGGTTTTAAGTCACCTTTCTGGACCCTCCAGCCCCGCCCCACCCCATCCCCTTGGGGGTTCTTAAGAGAAGCCACACGGACTTCAATGTTACCATTCTCCAGATATTTGAGCATTCAGGTGCTCTTTACAGTCTGTCCAGATGACATTTAAATCAGAGTTAACATTGTATTATCTTTTTCTAATTATGATCTTTGCAGTGAGGCCAGGTGTCCCAAAGCCTATTGTCTTTATTATGGGAAAATTAAAAAGGACTTTCTAATATGGACTCTGCGTGGGACTTTCTATTCTGTCTCTGAAGAATCACCCTTTACATTTTTTTTTACTTCGTTGTCCTTCTAATATAAATTAAATGAAAAACATAGTTTGAATTTCCGCAGAATCTGAATAGGCAAATGTTTTACGCAAAGGAATACATTATTTGGTCATCTCTGGATAGCCAGTTAAAAACGCTGAATAATTATCTGAAATATTAAAGGGCCTGGCAGAAATGCCTCAAAATTGAAAGGGTGCAAAATGTTTTGTCAGTAAAATGTCCTGTTTTGGAATAATATAAGTTGTCCTCGACTTACAACCATTTGTTTAGTGACCATTCGAAGTTATAGTGGCACTGAAAAAACCCTCACAGCTCTTTTTCACACTTAACGACCATTGCAGCATTCCTATGGCCATGCCTATGTATATATAATGTTCCTACTGTTCGAACTGTGTCCCATTCATTTGCAGAAATGAATATTCACAAAAAGTTACACTATCATAAATGGGCTGAGCTTTTAACCTGCCAGCAAACTTCGCTGATTTATATTACACCGTTAAGACCACACTTGAAATTCTGCATACAGTTCTAGTCACCATTATACAAAAAGAGATGTTGCGACTCTAGAAAAAGTGCAGAGAAGAGCAACAAAGACTAAAGAACAGTTGTTGGGATTGGGTATGTCTAGTTTAATGAAAAGAATCGGGGTGACATGATAGCAGTGTTTCGATATCTGAGAGGCTGTCACAGAAATTCTCCAAACCACCAGTGGGCAAAACAAGAAGTAACAGATGGAACTTAATAAACAGAGATCCAACCTACAATTAAGGGGAAATTTCCTGACAGAACAATTAAGAGATACGCATGATTCCTGACCTCCACGCATTTCGCCGCGCCCTCAAAACCTATTTATTCGTCCAGGCCGGGTTGTCCTAATTTCCCGTTTCCCCCCTCATTGGGCTATAATTTTTATTAATTAGATTTGGGGTTTAGCTTTTTAAATTTTAAAGCTTTTTAAATTTGTATTGGCCTTATTTATATTTCGTTATATTCTGGTTTTTAGTTTTTGTATATATGTGTTTTAATGGCTGTTCACCGCCCTGAGTCCTTCGGGAGGAGGACGGTATTTAAATTAAATTAAATTAATCAGTGGAACAGCAGAGGTTGCTGGTGCTTCGTCACTGGAGGCTTCTAAAAAGAAATTGGGCAGCCATTTGTCCGGAATGGTACAGGATTTCCTGCTTGAGCAGAGAGTTGGACTAGAAAGCCTCCAAGGTCCCTTCCAACTCTATAACTCTGTGTTCTGTAACTCTAGGTTGTGCTTGAAACATTGCAGTATCATAAATTCTTGTGTTTAAGTTAAGAGCCCATCACTTCTCATAATTGGTTCTTTCTGTTTTTGTTTCACTTTGGAATAAACTGAAGGGGAAAAAATTCTGATTAGATCTACAGACTTTTCGTCCCTACAATTTAATATGGTCCTGAATAGACCCATGATTCACATCCTGCTGTCTGGATCAACAATAACAGGCTTTGAAGGACCTGAGTAGAATCAGCTTAAAGAAGAAAAGGTAGAAGAAGGAATGTAGTCATTGCAATACCTGAAATAGCACTCAAGAGGAACCCCTGTACATGAAAGAGTCTTTGTTTTGGAACAAGCTTTCTCAGTTTAGATATGAGCTTTGAGTTTTGTCAACAGTGGATTTTTCATCAGGTGTTTATTGCCAAAGATGGGTTGGAGTTTCTCGGGAGGAAAATATATGGGTTTTTTTCAGCTATATCACCTTTTAGAGAGATGTTCTAATGAAATCATTGCAAAAATGGTTTTGAATCTGCCAAGAAATTTAATTGAAATATACCGTTCACACAAAGCGTTCTTAAACTTTGTCATCAGTTTACCTGTATTCGAAATGGTCAACTTTTATTTTTCAGTCAGATCCTCCTGGGTTTTTTTCTTAAGGCCTCTGGAGGATGGGGGTAACCAATTCCGTGCGTGTGTGTGTGTGTGTGTGTGTGTGTGTGAGTGTGTGATCAGTTTGTAGAAATTAGCACGTCTATTTTCCTATCTATTTCAGCTTTTGGCATTTTAAAACTCAAAAATCATACCACTGAAATATTGTTTGTTCACCAAATCTGTTTGGCCAGTCTTAGGAAGCTCTTGGGTGGAGTAGCTAAAATGGCCCTCAGGGCTATGGATTGCCTGTGCTTCATCTGTCTAATCCCAATCTGTTATTATTTTTATTCAATTATTTCATAATATTAGTATTTTCTCCAAAAATTGACGTGTTCTTTATTATTTATTTATTAGATTTTTATCCCATCTTTTATTACTTTCCAAGTAACTCAAGACAGTGAATGTACATAATACTCGTTCCTCCTCCAATTTTTTCCTAAACTTCAGCCCTGTGTGGTGGGCTGGGCATAGAGAAAGTGACTAGTCCAAAATCACCCAGCCAGCTTTCATTCCTAAGGTGGAACTAAGTAAGTAAGTAAGTAAGTAAAATTTTATTTATACCCCGCCCTTCTCCCGAAGGACTCAGGGCGGCTTCCAGGCA
>JANHFO010048856.1:0-10689 GCA_032468095.1 Pareas carinatus | reverse complement strand
AGGAATTCTGGGAGTTGAAGTCCACCAGCCTTAAAAGGACCACGGTTGGAGACCTCTGTTACAGAGCATGGACACCGGAGTCAAACCCCTTGTGGGTCCTGACACGCTAGGCCCAATAAATTCCGATTCTGATTTGTTGCAAGCGAAAGGGCGGGGCTCACTTTTACCCTCCTCGCCAACTTTCCAAAGCCCCCGATCGGGAGGAAGAAAACAAACAAAGAAAGAAAATCGGTGCCGTCGGGGCAAGAAAAGGGGCTTCGGCGTTACTTTGCAGGCAGAATGGCCGGCTCTTTAACGGCGGGGCGTGCTCCTTGGAGAGGGCGGGGGCGCCGTTCCCCGAATACGGGATGGGCTTAAGCCGCTTTAAAGGGCTCGCCGAGGGGCAGAAAGCGGAGCGGCTGGTTCTGAAGAAAGAGGCTTGGGCAAGCCCAGCGTTGGGTTGCTTGCAAACGTGAAGCTGGCGGCGGCGGCGGCGGCGGCATCTTGCAAGTCGGGATTCCCCCCTCCCCACCCTGGACGTCTGAACCGCCAGTTAATGACAAGACAGTTGCGGCAGGCTGGACGCCTTTGCTGCTCCCGCGTGGCCACTAGGAGCGTTGCAGGCAAGATCTGAGCGCTCTATTCTTAAGTGGATTTCTTTCCTTTTTTAGAAAAAAGCCTTTAAAATTTTTTATTGGTTTATAACATACACAAAAAAGATACAAAAGCAAATAATAGGGAAAGTGGGGAAGGAGAAGGGAGGGAGAGGGAGGAGGAGAAGGAGGAGGAGGAGGAGAAGAGGAGGAGGAGGAGGAGGCGAAGAAGAAGAAGAGGAGGAGGCGAAGAAGAAGAGGAGGAGAAGAAGAGGAGGAGAGGAGGAGGAGGAGGCAAAGAAGAGGAGGAGGAGGAGAAGAAGGAGAAGAAGAAGAAGAAGAAGAAGAAGAAGAAGAAGAAGAAGAAGAAGAAGTAAAATATCAGAATCAGAATCTCAATCAGGAGTGGACTATGGGTTCTAGTCCCGCCTTAGGCATGAAAGACAGCTGGGTGACTTTGGGCCAGTCCCATTCTAACCCCAACTCACCTCGCAGGGTTGCTATGGGGAAAACAGGAGGAGGGAGGTGTATCGGATGTGCTTGCATCTTTGGATTATTTGTAAAAATGATAAAAGTGGGATACGAGCAAACAAATAAAGAAATGAGGACATTTATTCCTCTTCTTTTCCCACAACCTATAAAAATACAACAGCCACTCTTAGGGAAACATGGAAGACTCAAGCACAGATAATAAAGCAAGAACTTTTATTAAACATCGCCGGTGCTAAAACACGCTACATGGATTCTTTCCCCATTGTGGTAACATCGTAAATGTTACTTTTATATTTTAAATTAAGTCTCTGAAAACATGCTAGTCTGCACAACTCTTTCCATCCGCATTTCATGAGTAGGGCTGATCATTTTCAGGGCCGAATTCAGCCTCTTGTTCTTATCCTTTTATTTCCTTGGCGTATTTCTCTCTGCATTTGTCTGTGACTGACTCAACAGCTGCTCAGGAAGAAGAGTGGGAACATACAAGAGCTCTTGATGATGGGCGGCTTTTTGACTTAGCTTTGAGTTTTTCCCCCACAAAGGTTCAAACTATCCCCAATGGAGCAGAACAGAGGCTTAAATATGTGCGGAAGATTGTGATCTAAATTCTTGAAGGACCTTCATGGAAAGCTTCCGGGATAGGAGCTCACTATCTTCGGCTATTTTGTCGGAGTGACCTGCAGCCAACATCTGCAGAAGAAACTGGAACAGAGAAGCATAAAGAGGATTTAAAATCGCATAATTTCCTCAGTCCGACACACGCTGCACAATATTTTCTGAATATTATATGTCACAGTTTATGAGATGTTCACAATCCACACTCATAGCCCACTGTGACATCAAACATTTCAGTGATATAAGAAAGCTTGGTGGACAGAGAGCTCAGTCAGTAGCTAGGAGACGAATGGGCTAAACGTGCACAAGTTCATGCTGAGGATGTGTTGAATTCACAGCCGTGAAAATATTATTATTAACTCATTTGTCTCCAACCAGCTTGGTCAGCGACTGGAGACTCAACAAGAACTGGAGTATCATAAGTTCCTCAATCAATGTTACAGTTTTGGAAAAATCTAGCCATTCTTCAATCAAGAGAATTTTAAACAAATCAATACTGGGACTCAATCCTGAACATTTCTGATAATTACCAATAGTGCAGAGAAGAGCAACAAAGAAGATTAGGGGACTAGAGATTAAAACATATAAAGAACGGTTGCTGGAATTGGGTATGTCTAGTTTAATGAAGAGAAGGGCATGGGGTGAGATGATAGCCGTATTGCAATATCTCAAGGGTTGCCACAAAGAAGAGGGGGACCCACCTGTTCTCCAAAGCACGTGAAGGCAGGACAAGAAGAAAAGGATGGAGAGAAGCAACCTTGCACGAAGGAGACATTTCCTAATGGGGAGAGCAATAAACCAGTGGAACGACCTGCCCCCAGAAGTTGTGAACGCTGTAAGACTGGAGATTTTTAAGAAGAGATTGGAGAACCAAAATGGGATAGGGTTTCCTGCCTGAGCTTGGGGTTGGACTAGAAGACCTCCAAGCTCCCTTCCAACTCTGTTATTCTAGTCTATCTGCACAGTAATCCACATTAGAAGAACGGTAGCTATACTAATTTGGTGGAAAAGGTTGAGAGGATTTAACCCAAATGCAGAACTCTCTCCCCAAATAACATTTAATTGTTAGTCTTTAATGTTCTACTCTGGACTTCAAAGAAAATCAAACGGGTCAATCCAGATTACTATTATTGTGCTCAATTTCTACTCCAAAGTTAAGAGGGAAGCTAATGGATACCAGTTCTCCAAAAACCAGCCAGATTGAGATCCAAGTATTGGCATCAAGTCACAAGGTACTGTTTATTTAACTAAAATACAGGTAGTCCTCGGTTTACATCCAAGATTGAGCCCAAAAGTTCTGTTGCTAAGCGAGACAGTTGTTAAGTGGGCTTTGTCCTATTTTACGGCCTTTCCTGCCACAGTTGTTAAGCGAATCGCTGCAGTTGTTAAATCAGTAACACGGTTGTTAAGTGAGTCTGGCTTCCCCATTCACTTTGCTTGTCATAAGTTCTCAAAAAGTGATTGCGTGACCCCGGGACACTTCAGCCATCATAAGTATGAATCAGTTGCCAAGGGTCTGGATTTTGATCTTTAGATGACCATGGAGATCTGGAAAATCCATGTGTTGCATAAAAATTATTGGATGCCACCCTATGGAATTGAGTGGCTATACAATAATAACCCAAATAAATAAGTAAAACAACGTAGGCCAAAGATTCTATTTCTTTGCAATGATTAATTCTACTGTTTTCTAAAGTACTTTTTTTTTTTTACTGTTTCCCAAAATGCAAAGTTAAAAGCCATTTGGCCTTGCTAAGTAAAATATAATGATCTGATTGGAAGTAATATGGAAACTGAATAAGAAGCTTGCCCGATATTTAAGTCAAAGAGGAAATATCGTCATCTTTATGAAACCTATTCGATGTAATCTGAATTATGAATTACTTTCCATTTATTTTTATTTTGATGATTCTGCATTCACTACTATTAAAATGAATTTTGGCCTGTTAGACTTGCCTATTCATCTCCTACTTGCTTTACAGTTTATAGATTTTAACCTATGAATAACTACGCCAGCCAGGCAAGAAGTAAAGCTTCTCCTTCAGGCTCAGCTCTTGAAGACCATATAGATATCTCCATGTTACTTAGAAGAATAACAGAGTTGGAAGGGACCTTGGAGGTCTTCTAGACCAACCCCCTGCTCAGGCAGGAAACTATACCATTTCAGACCAATGGTTATCTAATCTCTTCTTGAAAACTTCCAGTGTTGGAGCACTCACAACTTCTGGAGGCAATTCATCCACTGATGAATTGTTCTGATTGTCAGGAAATTTCTTCTTAGTTCTAGGCAGGTTCGTTGCTTCTTGTCCTGCCTTCAGGGGCTCTGGAGAATAGCTTGACCCCCCCCTCTTCTTTGGGGCAACCCCTGAGATATTGGAAGACTGCTATCATGTTCCCCCTAGTCTTTCTCATTAAAGTAGACATGTTCAATTCTTGCAACCGTTCTTCATAGGTTTTAGCCTCATACATTTTAATATTTTATTGACAATAGTCAAGGAATAGTCTGTCATTTGTCTCTTCCACGGTCCTTTTCAAAAGCACCTGGTCTAATCAGATTTCCTCATGACTCCTCACTCAAGTCCTAATAAAGTTTGACTCTGCTTAGTTTTTGTTTTTCCAAGCATGATAAAGTTGGTTAAATGCTGCTCCCTGGTGGGACAGTTAAGAGATTCTCAGAGTTGTCCTGAAAACGTTGGAAAAATTTCTTTCAGTCTTGTTTATTTCTGCAGCCTAGGCTTCTTGGACATGGCGATTTGAAGATGGGTGGTCTTTAAGCCCCCAAAATGGAGGAATGGATTGCAAAGATGAGGGAACTGGCGGAGATGGTGAAGCTGGCTGCATTAATCATGCTCTCTCCATCGCTGGGGTTTTTTAAGAGATTGGACAGCCATTTGTCTGAAATGGTATAGGCTTTCCTGCTTAAGCAAGGGGTTGGACTAGAAGACCTCCAAAGTCCCTTCTGTTACTCTATTCCAGTGCTTCTCAACCTTGGCAACTTAAAGATGTGTGGACTTTAACGCCTACAATCCCCCAATCAACCATTATGGCTGAGGCATTCTGGGAGTTGAAGTCCACACATCTTAAAGTTGTCAGCATTGAGAAATACTGCTCTATTCTATTATAATTAGAGACAAGAATGCAATTAATTTTGTAGTTATTTGGAAACAGCTTCTGGGCTTTCGGCGTGAGAGAGAGAAAAATGAAACTTTGACTTTGAGTTTTGACAATTAAGTGAGTTATTGTTATGAAAATAGCTAGTGGTTATTATTTGGCATTAACTACAGAATTGATATTACAACTTTACTATGTATCTTACTGCACTTAAAAAAGTCGGAAGCCACTGCTTTTTAATATTTTTAATTTCTTTTTTCTCTTTCCCTCACTTTATCCCCTCTACTCTTTTGTTTCCATTTTTCCATTGTCTTTATTTCAATTTCTATTTTATATTAAGAAAAAAAACCTTTAATTATAGAGATATAGCTAGAAGGCTGGCTGGATGGATGGATGGATGGATAGACAGATGATAGATATACAGATGAAAGATAGATGATAGATAGAAGTTGATAGAGATAGATAGACAGACAGACAGACAGACAGACAGACAGACAGACAGACAGACAGATGATAGATATACAGATAAAAGATGATAGATAGAAGTTGATAGAGAGACAGACAGACAGACAGACAGACAGACAGACAGACTTCAAGTCCCAGAATTCCCCAGCCAGGTATGCTATCTTCAAGAATTCCCCAGCCAGCTATTTTCGAGCTGTCAAGGTTGAGAAACACTGGTCTAGACTGTGACGTAATATAATAGCCGAGATAGCAACCAGAATGACATTTCTAGGAGAGATAGGCATTATTCTTCCTTAATCTATTGACAGGGTCTGAAATTTGTAATCGCTGAATTACTGTGGTCAGTTTGAGCAGCATTAAGCTAAAATTAAATGTCCAGTATTTCATCTACTTTAGCATGTGACCATCTGCTTACCACACACATTTCAGGCCATAGCTAGAAGATCATAGTACGTCTGTTATTCTGACTAATTTTATTTCTTACTGCATTAAGGAGGAAGGGATCAGCCGAATCAGCTCATCAGATGCTTCTGAAGATGGATGTGCATGCATATATTTACATACAAAAGAACCACACCATGAATCTAGGGTATGAATTAATATATTTCCATAACACAGAATTAACAATATCCTCATCTTCCAGCTTATGAGAAAATGCCAGGCATGTAAATGTGTGCTGAAAAAGCTGAGGAAAAAAACATACTTTCTCTGACATAATCCAGCATCAATATTACACATCTCATAACATTATACAGACTCAAAAGTGTTGCAATGCTGTGCAAGAATTGAATTAAAAACAAAAGCTGATTATAAATGTATAGTAGAAACTTGTTTAACCCACAGATTGTATCTGGAGGTCAAAGGAATCAGAAATCAGAATCAGAATTTATTGGCCAACTGTGTCTGGACACACAAAGAATTTGTTTCCAGTGTACATGCTCTATAATACCTACCTACATACAATAAACAAACTGTGATTACAATCACAAGATACATTCATAATCATAAAGTATATAAGCATAAGATACATTCACAATCATAACGTACATTCCTTTTGTTGTGTACATATAAGCATAAGGTACATTCATAATCGTAAAGTATGTTCGTCTTACGTATATATAAGCTGCAATCGACAAATTGCGATCTTAATCATGAATACAATCGCAATCATAAAGTACATACATCATGTCATCATGTTATAAAGTACAATCATCGTGTCACAAAACACCTTCCTCATGCCATACGATACATTTTTTGTGATAGGTTTAGAACAGTTGCCGGATACTAATGATCATTCCACAAGTCAAAATAGGGGTACAAATGAACAACTATTTTATATTGTAAGATGTAAGCAACAAGTGAATTGTCACATAATTAAGAGAGTGAGTAATAGGTAATAGGAAAGATGAACAGGTAATAATGATATATCCCTACTAGATAATTTAACAGTGCTGTGTAAGTTGGTTATTTAGCAGGTTGATAGCATGGGGAAAGAGTCTGTCCTTGTGTCTAGTTGTTTTGGTTTGCAATGCGTTCCGAGGGAAGAAGTTGAAATAGGCTATGTCCAGGGTGTGAGGGGTCCATAATTATTTTCACCGCTCTCTTTTTGGCTCGCTCGGTGTACAGGTCTTCAATGGAGGGGAGTCAAGTCCACAAATACAACAAAAGGTTTGCCTTGATGTACTTATTAACCCCCCTGTGTTAAATATACATAATGCCCTACTGCCATTTTTGTTTCACAAGCAATCTGACTGTGCTAAATAAACTCTAATTAGAATCTCAGCCCAGATACACCTAAGATAAGTCCAGGATGAACCGGAAGTTTATAACACGTGCGCTTACTTCTTTATCAATCCAAGATTGCAGATATTCATCTTTAGTTTTATTATTTTATTTCAAACCACATCTTAAGGAACAATAAATATGGTTTACGACACAATTCAAAGTACACTACAAAACTAATACTTAGGAAACCTTGTTAAAACATATAATAAGACTAGCTGCCAATATCCGTGCTTGGCTATGGGAAAAGAAAAGGGGAAGAGAGGAAAGTGGGAGGAAAAGAAATTGAGAAGAGGAAGAGAAAAAGAAAGGAGATAGGAGTAGGAAAGGGGAAGGAGAGGAAGAGGGAGAAGAGAAGGGAGGAAGAGAGAGAGAGAAGAAGAGAAGGAGAAAGAGAAGGGGAAGAAGGAAGAGATAGGAAGGGAAGAGATCCTCTTCAGGTTCGAAAAACTTTGGGTTGTAAGGATTTTTCAAATATGTATGACTGGAACCTGTGTGATTGGAGCGATTAATTCAGTGGATGCCGAGGTGACAGCACCTGAAGCCAGACCACTGGTAGCACTGTAAATGCTTGGTTCAATATTGTAGCCACCAATTGCATTGGGGAGGATATGATTGTTGGCTCATTTTCTACCACTGCTTAAGGAGTCAGTTATTTTAATAGGATCTAAGTCACGTAGCAATGGCGGCAGTAACAGCTGACTGGCTTTCTTAGAAGAACTGCCGCGGTATCTCAGGGTAAGTGAATTTGAGTCCAGATAGCTACCCTCTCGTCTGGCTGTTAGTGCTTCTTCCTCGTCTTTCTCTCGCCTGTCCACTCTTTTGGCGTTTTTACTACCGTTGGCGGCCCTGACATGCCCCACAAAGCCACTGACAACTGCGAAGCCTTGCCCTTGACCTGCCTCCAGCAATCCCTCGTCGGCTGCAACACCTTTGCGGGCGGAGAAGGGGCTGACTGCTTTACAAACGTTCTTCCAGCAGAGATAGTGGCGAGTCAGGGGTTCCTCCTGTAGCCCCTGCTGGGTAGCCGCGACCTCGTTCTCTTCTTCTGAGTCCGAATACCTGTCCCTCATATCGACGTTGCCGGTGGTGAGCAGCCTATTCCCGTTCACAGCTCAGCTCTTGCAGTGCTTCTGCCTTGCCTCAGCATCCATTTTTTGTTTCTGGCCGTCCTGCTCATCCTCGGGCACTCTCCCACCCTCCGTCTGCTCCTAAACCTCTGCTGTGACCGTCGCCCACCTAGCCATCTCTCCCCACCAGGCATTAAGCTTCCTGCAGGCCGACGACTCCGCCAAGGCACTATGGTTGAGGCATGTAGCATGCAACATGCCTGTAAATTACTCGCGTAAAAATAAATATTTTTAAAAATCCTTTCTTAATGAGTGCCTAGATATCAAGACGAACATACTATATCTACCAAATTTCATGTTTGTAGCTTTTATGGTTTTTGAGATCTCATGATGAGTCAGTCAGTGACTGAGTCGTATTTCACATTTATATATATAGATTAACATAGGTAAAGAAATAAATCAACTTGGCCAAAGGACAAAACTTCAGAAAAACATAAATCTCTTGCTTATGTTTTCCGATCATTGTAGAGAGGTCAGCAGCCCCTGCATGTTGTGGAGAAGCTTCCTTGCAAGGAGATTGTGATGTTTCAAGCAAAAGGACCCACAGTTCACAAACTCAAACCACTCGAATATAACTGACTCAGTAACTTAGAGTCATATTGGACAATAACACTGTTTTCTCAAGCACGGCATCACAAGCGAGTAGTTGCATACAGACAACCACCCAACCTGAAGCAGATTGGTACAAGAAACAAGAAACAGGACACAATAACAAAAATGGGAAATGAAATGGAGAGTCAATTTGGTCTAGTGGTTAAGACACCAGGTTTGAAGGTGGGAGACCGTGAGTTCTAGTCCCACCTTAGACATGAAAATCAGCTGGTTGCCTATGGGCCAGCCACACTCTCAGCCCAACTCAACTTACAGGAAAAAGATGTGTTGGATATGTTCCCTGTCTTAACAAGGATTACTCCACAGTTCAACTCTGAGCTATATATGTTCTCTTCTATTGGAATTCTCTATGCGACGCGTTGTCACTTGAGAAGTTATGGGTGGGTGTATTCCTCACATAAACTTCTGAACAATTATCAATGGTTGCAGGAATTGGATATGTCTAGTCTAATGAAAAGAAGAACTATGGGTGACATAATTGAGAGGCTGCTACAAAGAAGAGGTCAACCTATTCTCCAAAGCACCAGAAGGCAGAACAAGAAGCAATGAATGGAGACTAATCAAGAGAACCAACCTAGAAGTAAGGAGATATTTCCTGACAATGAGAACAATTAATCAGCAGAGCGACTTGCCTCCAGACGCTGTGGGTGTTCTAACACTGAGGTTCTTAAGTAGAGATTGGACACCATTTGTCTGAAATAGCATAGGGTGTCCTGCTTGAATGGGGTGGATTAGAAGACCTCCAAGTTAGCAAGCTCAAGATGCCTATTCCCAAGTCCTAGAACATCTATGCAATGGTTGGTGATAGTTTACTATACTCATGTATGACAGCACCTGTTGGCCAACTCCAGAGGAGAACAGAGATCTTCTGGCTCATCTAGTAACACTGAAGCAGAATCATGTCATCTCAGTTCTGCTAAACAGTTCAAAGAGGACACCCCAATCATCAATGCCTATTGATCATGAGTTGATTTCCCAACAATAACTATGAACTGCTAACATGAGCAAGGCAGTTTCTCTTCATTAGCTTGATTTACGCTTGTAATCATTGCTTCCTCTTCGGTGTTTTATTTCTCAGGAATATGCGATAAGAGACCCACATTTGCCACGAAGCAGCAAATAAACTAGCATTCTTTATCATTCCTGTTTCTGCCAAATTTATCTGATGACAAGAGTGAAGATGATGGTGACTTCAATCCCTCAATTCTTTTAAGATCATTAGGCGGTGTGCCTATTGCTCCTCCCTGTTATTTCTGAAGTGTATTCTTGTACAGAAAGGAATGTGTCCATAATAAACTAATCTACAAAGTGACCTTTAAACTATCTGTGGGTGTAGCATATGTGGTCTGAATGGCCGCTTTCTTTGGAGTTATGTGTTTGCATGGGGAGGGAGGGGTGCAGCTCTAAGAAGACAAGAACTGCTAGGTAAAAGGTTATTTCTCCATATTGTCCTACCCTTTTGCAAATATTTACTTAATGGAACCAGCCTCGTAACAATTCCTACCAACAGATCTTAGTTCCATACATGTTCAGCCTCTTAAAAGCCTACCTACTTTTATGACCCAGAATTATTATTATTAGGATTATGGATTGTCACAGAGACAGACAGATGTTCAGACTGGATATGGCATTTTTGTCTACCTATCGAGTCCTTACCAAGGACCTGGGATAGGCAGATGTGGCTGTTTGGTGGTGTTACAGATACCGTCGCAGGATGGAAGCTGTTCCCAGTAAAGCTGCCTTTGGCAGTTGACTGATGGCAAATTGATCAGTGCCGATGGTGTTCAGGTGGTGTGCCAGTTGTTTTGGGATTGCACCCAAGGCGCCTATGATTATTGGGACTACCCTTGCTCGCTTTTGCCAGAGTCGTTCTATTTCTATTTGTAGGTCTTTGTATTTTGTGATCTTCT
>JANHFO010048834.1:0-10689 GCA_032468095.1 Pareas carinatus | reverse complement strand
CCTAGCCCTAGCCCTCACCCTAACCCTCCGCCTACCCCTAGCCCTAACCCTAGCCCTAGCCCTAACCCTAACCCTATCCCTAACCCTAACCCTAACCCTAACCCTAACCCTATCCATAACCCTAACCCTAGCCCTGGCCTAGGACTAACCCTAGCCCTAGCCCTGGCCTAGGACTAACCCTAGCCCTAGCCCTGGCCCTGATCCTAGCCCTGGCCCTAGCCCTAACCCTAACCCTAACCCTAACCCTAACCCTAGCCCTAGCCCTGGCCCTGGCCCTAGCCCTAACCCTAGCCCTAACCCTAAACCTAAACCTGGCCCTAGCCCTAACCCTAAACCCAAACTCTAATGCTAACGCTAAGCCTGACGCTAACCCTAACCGCTAACCCTACCACTAAGGGCCCCTCCGAAACAAACCTGGTCTTCAACCTCCAACCCCCAGATTGCCCTGGAAAAAGGATGCTCTCAATTCCGCCTCATCTCGGCTGAGAAACATCGGCCAGCGACCGATTTCTATCTCAAGAAAGGAGCCGTGAACGTCACCGTCCGGGACAACTGGCACGTCTTCCGGATCGACGGGAGCCACGTGGCAAAGCTGGCGGAGGGAGCAGCGGCTGCGCCGGGCCCCGTCTCCTCACGGCCCTAGTCACCCCCACCCCATTTCCAACTCCGCCCAGATTAGCCAGGGCCAATAGAAAGGGGTGACTCGGGGACCCTCCCCATGCGCTGTTTGGCGGAGATATTGTTTTTGTCTCTTGTTCCTTTCTGGTGTTGGCTTCCTTCCAGCTTCTCCGGAACCACCAATGACCTCCAGCCCCTCGAGTATTTATGGGTTCAAATTATACTCCCGACGCGGTTGGGAAGAATATTAAAAAGAAACTTTAACTGCAACGGCCAATACAGTGAAAGGGTAACCAGACCTTCCTCTAGTGGCGAGCGTCAGGGGGGGAAAGGCACAGGAGAACCAAGAATTGCTTTAGCCTTATTCATTTCTCTATGGGAAAACAGGCAATTATCCAAACTTATTTGATCCACACGGTTCTCATCTACCTCATCACGTTCCTTTCTACTCCCTCCTCTTTGCTTGCTAGGAGCATTTTTAGGAGAACGTTGTGCTGGTTAGCATCAAAGAGATAAGCCCGAGTTGAAGTAAACGTATTGTGCTAGTTATGTTGCTGCCAAGGCGTAATTTACACGACCTTACTCTCGCCTCAAAAAGAAACCATTACTTCAAATCATGTACAGAGTTCAGAGGTTGCTCAATCAAAATAAAGCTGCTTGTCTCTAAAGCATACGCAAAGCTGCGTGACTTTTACGTCTTTTACCTTACTTAACGTCCAAGTACTGGGTCTGTGAGTTTTTGCTTAGATGTTAGTTCCTTACATCGGCAGGCCGAAGTGTGACCCTCGCCATCTTCTCTGAAAAGAATGCAGCATGCGGAATATAGAATGCAGACTATAAAATATATACTATAGAATGCAGCGTGCAGAATAGAATGCAAAATATAGAATAGACTGCAGAATGCAAAAAAAATAGAATAGACTGCAGAATGCAAAAAATGGAATATACTGCAGAATGCAAAATATAGAATAGATTGCAGAATGCAAAAAAATAGAATAGACTGCAGAATGCAAAAAAAATAGAATAGACTGCAGAATGCAAAATACAGAATAGACTGCAGAATGCAAAATATAGAATAGACTGCAGAATGCAAAAAAAAATAGAATAGACTGCAGAATGCAAAATATAGAATAGACTGCAGAATGCAAAATACAGACTGCAGGATGTAAAATATATAATGCACAATACAAAATACAGAATGCAGAATAATAGAATGAAGGACAAAACACAAGCTAAGGGAAGGGTCTTTTGTTGTTGGGGGCTGTGGCTTGCAACTGTTTACATTATCGGGATCTTTCTCCACCAAATGGGATGGAAAAACTCGCAGTATTTGCAATCTGAAGGGTTCAAAGTCTGGGATTAAAGAGGATTAAGCCAGGATTAAGCCAGGAAGAAACCATCTAGAGATCTGGAAAACGGGACTGCAAATCTGGAAGGAAGAAAACAACCCAGCCCTAACAAATCTCTTCTCCAACAGGTTTAATCTGGATTTAAACCAGGGTTGCAAAACGTTTGCACGACCCCCCCAGGGGGGGGCAGCCCCAAAATAAAGGGGTTTTTGGCACCCTCTGGCGGCTGCCCCGATTGCTGCAACCTTCAAATCGGCTTCTGATTCGAGGGTATTAAAAGAGCTTGTGAAACTCTCTCTTCTTCTTTCTTTTTTAGTTTCAAGTTTCATGTTCCGGGAAATTTAACTCTGAATTTAAGGCAATTTGAGAAAGATGATTATTGCCTGTGTTGCGTGTCACAATTGTGGGCTTGTAGCCATGTCACAATTGTGAGCTTGTAGCTCTACACAAAACGGAATGGAGAAACTGAACCCGAAAGCTCCACCTAGCCAGGTTAGAACGAGAATGAGTCTATACTATTTCTACCTCTACGTTCATTGTCCCCTCTAGTCTTTACCCGGAATGCCTCTGCAGGTGGTCTCAGGATACAAAGAGCTAATAACGTAGAGCTGTTTTCAACTTCCGGTATTTTTTAGCCATGTTTCTGCGGGTCGTTTCAAAGATACGAAGAGCTACTAATGTAGAGTTGTTTTCTGCTTCCTGTGTCTTTATTTTTTAGTCAAGATGCAAAATTCAGAGTTTTCTGAATTATTATCACAAATTTGTGTGTTGGATCCCACCCTTCCTCTTCAAATCAGCCCACAGAAGCCCCTGAAGTGAAAGCCCCACTGGGTGCGATGTGTATACACCCTCTATGCACCAAGCACCCCAAGTTCTATTTTAAAAATATTTTTTATTTTCTAAAAAAAAATTTTTTAATTAAAAAAAATGGTTCTACACACTTTTTTTTGGCCCAGGGCTCAAATACATCTTGTCATGAAAATACAACAGTGGCAAACAGCGAATAAAAAGCCCCTATGGGGCCTGGCGAGATTTTATGCATGGCAGTCAGGGACCTTGGAGGTCTTCTAGTCCAACCCCCTATTCAAGCGGTTTCAAAGCGACATCAAATATTTGGGAGGCTTCCCCAGCCAAAGTGGCTTCGAACTGGCATGGTGTTTGGAAGACAGGACTAAACCAGGATGTAACAATGATTCCGCTGCTTTGCGCGGGGTCCTCAACGGGCACCGGAATTTCCGGCGCTAATCAAGGTGGTCCGTTAAGTGAGTCGCACCCGATGTGACGACTGTGGTTGTTCAGCAAACTCCCGAATGTGAAGTGAACGGCGATCATTAAGTGAATCGGGCTTCCCCCGTTGACTTCGCTCGCCAGAAGATCGCAAAAGGGGAAATCACCTGACCCGGGGTTGCTAAAACCGTCGCAAATACACCCCTGAATTTTAATCATGGGACCGCGACGATGACCACCGTTGTAAGCATGGCGAGTTATAGTTTTTTCCGTGCCGTTGCAACGTGGGTTGCTAAACAAACGGTCGTAAGTGGAGGACTAGCTGTATTTCATCCACCTTCAGAAGACTGGAGGGAGTCAAGCAAATTGGGGATACTCCAGTGTTTCTCAAATGGGGCCCCTTTAAGACATGTGGACTTCAGCCAGCGAGGGAATTCTGGGAGTTGAAGTCCACATGTCTTCATGAGAAACACTAGGCTGTCTCACGCTGTTCCGGGACACTTACGAAGCGTAATTCCAAAAGGTAAGAAAATGTCTTGGTTCAAAAGTATACAAACATTGGCTGAGATTTTGATCCTGCTGGATCCAAACTCGAAGAGGAGCGTCTCCGGAATCTCTCAAGCTGAACAATCTCCAAAGGGATCCAGAAACATAAGCCAGAGTGGACTCAATCTGTTTCTTCCACTTTTCCGTGGAAATATCTCCGCTCGAATTCGTCGCTTTCCCGCATCCGAGCATCCCGGCTGAGTCACGTCTACCTCGTCCCCCAAAACCACGGGCCGCGTCCGGATTTGGAACCCCTCAAGCCTTGTGGGGCTCCGTTGTAGAGGTCATACTGCAGAGCTGTCGTCTACAAACGGAGCACGCCCAGGAAGGTCCCGTGGGAGGAGATGTCAAAGGAGGCGTTGAAACGTGGGATGCGCAGGCTTAGCCGATCTCCTTGCTGAAGGTGGAAAACCCCTAAGAATACGGGAAAAAAATGGGGTTCAGGCACAGGGAACCACGTTTAATAGAGCCACCAGCCCTGCCACGGATTGCACCAATGCCTCCTCCTGTGCGCTGGGGACACGTGCCATGTTCGGAGAAAACGGGGTTTCCATCCCCTGCCCATTTAAAAGTGAGCTTCTTCCACCAACTCTGTGGCTAAGCTCAGTTCATTCCTCAAGCTCCTGACACCCAGAAACCCCTACGGGAAAAGGGAAGTCCTTTCCCCCACAACTTAGAACAGTGTTTTACAGCCTTGGTCCCTTTAAGAAGCATGGACTTCAACTCCCAGAATCCTCCAGCCAGCATATCTATTTCCCACTCAATCATCATGCCGTCTAGCCCACCTTCAACCCTGTTATTAACTATCTTGTATGGGTTGTTTTTTTCATTTTGTTGAAGTCAAGTTATATTACATCGACTGCATTCCCACTGTCTACTAAGAAAGTGACCCAATTTTTTTAAAAATGCAACAGAAGTAGTCTAGGCACAGTCAAGGTATATTACATCAACTGCATTCCCACCGTCTACTAAGAAAGTGACCCAATTTTTTTAAAAATGCAATAGAAGTAGTCTAGGCACAGTCAAGGTATATTACATCGACTGCATTCCCACCGTCTACTAAGAAAGTGACCCAATTTTAAAAAAATACAAAAGTAGTCTCGGCACATCCGCTGTTCAATTCTTGCGGGCTGGGGGATTCTGGGAGTTGAAGTCCATGCCTGATAAAAGGGCCAAGGTTGGAAAAGGCTGGTGAAGACATTCCGGGAAGGCGAATGGCGGCTCACCTCCGCTGTAGCAGCTGTTATACGCCTTCTCCAGCTTGGAGGGCATACTCTGGACGCAACGGAAGAGGATTTGGTCCAGGCTGTCTTGGGACACTCGCCGTAAGACCTGCCCCATGGTGAAAGTCGGGTCGTGGAACAGCACCTAGGAAGGAGGGGGAGAAAGGAGGCAGACGTGACCTTATTTGAACCCATTTCCATGTTGTCCTCGACTTACAACCGTTCATTTAGTGACAGAAGTTACATCGGTGCTGGGGGGAAAAGGGACTTGGGGCCAGTTTCCACACTTGCGACCGCTGCAGCTTTCCCCATGGTCACATGATCAAAATTCGGACATTTGGAAACTTACTCGTACTTAAGGACGGTCACGCGATCCTCTTTTTGTGACCTCCTGACAAGCAGGAAGCCAGATCCGCTTAAGAACCTTGTTCCTCACTTAACAACAGCTGTGATTCGCTTAAAGACTGCGGCGAGAAGGGTGGGTCCAAACCTCACTCCGCCACCATCTCGCTTAGCGACAGATGTTTTGGACTAGACTGGAGTCTTAAGTCGAGGACGCGTTCCATGTCTTGTATACACAACGATGGAGAACGATCCAAAAAACGGGGCTGTAGGAGTCTCCCTGATCTCCTCTTGTGTTTTTGACATCTTTCCAAGTCCTCGACTTGCGACCACAATTGGGATGCGACCACAATTGGGATCACTACCCAAATATATATATTTGGGTAGTAATCCTGAAGCAAATCCAGTTTAGGATGAAATCCGATCATCAAAATGCTGTCGCTAAGCGAATCGTTGCAGTGGTTATGTGTTTTCATGCGGCCATTAAGTGAATCCAGTTGTCTTTGGGAGAAACCCTCCGGGGAGGTCATAAACCGTGATCACATTTCCGCGGCACACCACGACCTTCGTTCAATACAATAACAACAACCTGGTTATTAAGTGAATCATTAAAGACGTTAAGCGAAACATCCTGTTGTTAAGTGAATCTCGGTTCCTGTCCTCCCCTGAATTTATTTGTTGGAAAGAAAGAAAGAAAGAAAGAAGGAAGGAAGGAAAGAAGGAAGGAAGGAAAGAAGGAAGGAAGGAAGGAAGGAAGGAAGGAAGGAAGGAAGGAAGGAAGGAAGGAAGGAAGGAAGGAAGGAAGGAAGGAAGAAAGAAAGATCTGGGTTCTAATTACCAGGAAAAGTGTAGTAAAATTGCTCCCCTTTTAAAAAGTTTATGTTGTTTATCATAGTTTAGATTAGGGAACTTGCTTAAACAAAAATATCTTCACTTCTTCAATTTTATCAGATCTCAGCAGCAGCTCATATTCTCTCTGATTAGCTCTAGGCCAAATCCTCACTCCCTATTAAGTGTTTCACTTTAAGATATTTTGAGGGGGGAAAAAATCCAGAATGAGATTCAGCACACAATGAGTTATACCAAATTACAGAAATGGAAAGGAATTATGTGCCTCAGAATGAAAAAAGATGACTAAACTAAAGCAAATTAAATTATATGAAATGAAACTAGATTTCTCCAAGGATGAATGTAAATGCTAATTTAAAAAGTGCATTAAAATATTCTATATAGAAATATGTTTTAGTATTTGCAGTTCTGTGTGGTAGCTCTGAATACAAACCTGCCTTCCCTTAGACTGAAAAAAAAGAATTGAAAGGGGTGGCAAATATTTTTGAACTAAGTTGCATGCAGTACCAGTCGTGGGGCAGACGTTACATAAACATACTTGCATATATCACCTGTACAGATAGTCCTCAACCTATCACCCCAATTGAGCCTACAATTTATGTTGTTAAATGAGACATTTGTTGAATTTTGCTCCATTTTATGACCTTTCTTGTCACAGTTGTTAAATAAATAATACAAGTTGTTAAGTTAGCAATATTGCGGTTAAGTGAATCCAGCTACCTCATTGACTTTGCTCGTCAGAAGCGCACAAAAGCTGATCACATAATCCCAAGATATTACAATCATCATAAATATGAGTCAGTTGCCAACAGTCTGAATTTTGATCACACGACCATGGGGATGCTCCAACAGTTGTAAGTACTGCGTATTAAGATAAATCGGCGCCAAACCGCCAATCCACAGAATGTTGCCAAAAGCACAATACACAAAAGTCGTTACCCCATGTTGCCATTCTGCCCAGGGAAGTTACAGATGCAGGAAACCCAACGTGGGAATTTCCTAGCATCTGATTGGTTACAGCTGATAGCTGTCAAATCTATAAAAGCAAGGACACGGCTTCTGACAGCTGGTTCTGTCTGTTAGTGTGCTTCGAGTTAACTTTCTATTGTAAATAAACCAAGCCTGTTTTTACAACATGCCTCATTTTTGCCTCACCACCAAACTCAACTCAATTAGTTTCTGGGTTTCCAAGAGAAAGAAAAGAAGAGTAACTGATTGCTACTTTATCCCATGCAACAACCCCTTCCCTTATGTGGTCCATGAGTCATTCTGGGAAAAAAACATGCACTAAGTTTGAGCATTAGTTTGGTAATGGAAACAAGGATGACATGGGACTAGAAACCTAAGTTCTACAAGGAGTGGTTGAAAGAGTCTAAAAAGATATAAGAGCATCTTTAAAATGCCCTGAAGTACCCCCAGAGAAGGCTAAGCAGATTGTAGCAACAAAATCATGATTTTAAGTTACAGATCATTGTTTGCTAATTTGAAATTTTTCCAAATTTATAAAATGGTAAGAGATCTTTCCTGACAGTAAAAGTAGTCTGAGAGTGGGACAAATTACCAACAGAGGTGTTGTGCTTCCCTTCATTGCACATGTTCAATCATGGTCTAGACAGCCAATTCCTTGTGTTGCATTGATTTGGGTTCCTATATCCAGTGTAGGATGGACTTGATGATCAAGTGGGCACTTTCTATTCTTTCTTTTGTTTCTGAGGCTGGATATCTGGGCATAATGAGAAATGTGCCAGTAAGGAAATGATAGTTGTAGCATGCAGGGCCTCTATAAAGACGAAGCAATTTTGAATGATTTCCTCATCTATTAAACCCCTTGATTGGTATTCGGCCATTCTCTCTTTCAGAGAGTCATCTTCCCATCCATATTCTATGCAAAGGGGCATGGATGTTGCCTCAAGGTCACTGGTAGAAAACTGGGAAGGAAAGGTGGCCAATGAACTGCATAGGAGATGAGCTGATTCTAATTTAACTATCTCAGCTTCACGAACAAGGGATGAGCCACAGGAGGGACTGCTTAAGAAGTAATATAAATCTCCTGTTGTATCAGAACTAAATACATGAATGCCAAGAATTGGTGAATGTCTACCTTTGTATTAAATATTATTTTTTAATGCTGCATTCCTAATGTAAACATGAAAAAGTCCTTTAAAAAACAAAGTAAAACCTAAGCAGTTTGCAGGCATACATAAACTGAATAGGGATCGTCTATTTTCTATTTAGGTTTTATATAAAAAAAATCATTTAAGTTTCATTGTTACTGGAAATACATCATCAAATAAATCAACTCAGAATTTATACTTGAACCACAAATAACCAGGCTCAAAATGTCCTACTTTGGACACATTATTCAAAGAAGCACCTCTCCAGAGAAGGCTCTAATGCTAGGGGAAAAGGGAAGGAAAGAGAAGATTTATTTATTTATTTATTAGATTTATATCATACCTTTTGTTCAGTAACTCAATGTGGCATATATAATGCGTCCGCCTTCCATTTTTGCCCATAACCAAAATTTCACAAGGTAGATTGGGCTAAAAGAATGATTGGTTCTAAGTCACCCAGTGAAATTCCATGGCTGAACTGGACTAAAATATTTATCTCTCTTCTCTTGCTCCAACATCTTAACCAACATATCAAACTAGCCTATACACCAAAGCTATAAAATCCTATATTTGTATCATCTTGTTCTTCTGTCTTCTTTGTAATTTAAAAACAACTAACTAGAAATATATCCAGACATTTTCTTAAAAGGGGAGTGAAACCCACAGAAATCATATATATCTTGTTTGAGATAGGGATTGACAACATGTGGCCCCAGAGTCACACATGATACCAAATCCTATAATGAAAACCAGAAATATTCTCTCCAGAAATGAATAGATATTCCATGGTTGTTTCAATATGGTGAACTAGGTCTATTTATGCACTTTTTAACCAAATCCTTGTTGTTTAAATTCATGATGTGCTCTTCAGTAAACCAATGTCTTCCATAACTTCCATCAGTAGTACTTACTAGATTATAAAATAATTTGTTTTAAATTTAATTTATTTGTTCAATTAATTAACATTTAATTAATTTGTTTGGAATTTGTAATCCGTCATAAATACCTGGCAAAATAAAAGATAAAGAGGGTTATTCAATTAGCCTTTAAGACTCAGCATGGTTTAAAAAAATAGAATTGGAAGGCATCATTTGAGATAATGAATTCTACCTCCCACTTGGTACAAGAATTCAAACTGAAGCTTTCCAGGGAGAAAACTGTCTAGCCTAGTGATGACAAATCCTTTGGGGTTTTAGGCATTCAGAAAATGCCTAACTACACTTCCCTCAAGCAAAAGAGAAATGATTGTCTATCTCTCCATTCTAGGAAACCCCGAACAATAGCACTGAGTGACATCATCAAGGATAGGCCGGAAGCTAAGACCCAGGTCTCTATTTTAGCCCTAGTGACACCACTCAAAATGGCCACCTTATTCCATTCCCCGAGGAATAAAGCCATGGGGAATGGAATGATTGCCCCTGCAGCCCAGTCCTTCTCAGGATCTACCAGATGCCACTTACTTCAGGTTGCGTTCTCTTTTTGTTGAGAGGCCCTGTAATCTACCCAAGGCGGCTCCAGGCCACATGAGGCCTTCATTCTTGGAGTACCTTTGGAGAATGTTCTTCTACTGTTTCTGCAGCCTCCAAAAACTGTGCAAAAGTTCTCCATTCTCACATAACTTTGGAGGATCTTGAGGCCACACAAGAGCATACATCATTCTCACACTGCTTCTGAAAATCATACATTCAAGAATAGTTGTTGGGCATTGGTGAACACTGTGGCATGTCAGCTTTGACATGCATATCATAGATTTGTCATCATTAATCTAGTCTTTGTTTGAGCAAAATCAATGAAGAAGGGCCTATCCCTGATTTCCATTGCATTTTGCAATGGTGAATTTAATTCAATTCTTTGTTGTTGCAATTGCTGTTAAGATGTTTTCCTAAACTGATCCAAACTGGATTAGCATAGGCCAAATAAAACACAGAGAAAAAGAATCCCACAACTAATCGAACAGCAAGCACAATGAATGGCTTGAATTCAGCAATAACTTATCAATGAAATCAGAGCCCAGGAAGCTCCATAAAAGATTGGATGTCACACTCATAAATGTATGGGGTACAGTTCTGTAGAAAGTGAGAAATGCATACATATTCCATGCATGGGAAGTATCAGTTTACATATGTAAATCTACCTTAGGAATATATACATCAATAAAGATTTGACATGAGAATATTTTACTGTTAGAGAGAAAATCATATGTTATTTCAAGTTATCTGCTTGCAAATATTTGTACAATTTAAGACATGAAGTAATTTTAAATACAGGCGAAACTCAAAAAATTAGAATATCGTGCAAAAGTTCATTCATTTCAGTAATGCAACTTAAAAGGTGAAACTAATACATGAGATAGTCTCATTACATGCAAAGCAAGATAGTTCAAGCCTTGATTTGTCATAATTTTGATGATTATGGCTTACA
>JANHFO010048825.1:0-10690 GCA_032468095.1 Pareas carinatus | reverse complement strand
AGGGAAGGGAAGGGAAGGGAAGGAAGGGAGGGAGGGAGGGAAAGGAAACGAAATGAAACGAAATGAAACAAAGGGGAGGCGAGGTAGGCAGGCACTTAATGGCTCCATGAATTGACATTTCCTTTCTCTTGAGAGGTGCTGACATTTGGTAAGAAAAACCACTGCTCCTTTTCTCAATGTCATCGCACCTGGGCAAATAATTTTGGTGAACATTTTTGCCCCAAACCAGCCAAACCTGTTTAAATCAAGATGTGACAGAACAAAAGATGTGAACATTTTGCCACCTGGTGCATAATGCCTCTCTCCGAATGACTTTCCTTAGATTCTGAAAGGCATCCCTGTTCTCTTATCTAGATGGAATAATATTCTCTCTTTTTGTCAAGCTAGGCACTCACCTTGTCTAGCTTGAAACAACAAGCCAGGATGATCTGTCTCCAGTTAAATGTCTAATTGCCTGGTTGAAATGCAGTATGGGCTCTTCCATGAGAACATAGTATAAAGACTGAAGGAACTGGGCAGGAGAATTAAATCTTGTGAGATCGACTTTTGAAAGCTTACTGCCCTGGAGCAGAAACTGGAATCTCTGCTTTTCAGACGTTAATAGAATAGCAGAGTTGGAAGGGACCTTGGAGGTCTTCTAGTTCAACCTCCTGCACAAGCAGAAGTCCCTATACTGTTCTGGACAAATGGTTGTCCAATCTCTTCTTTAAAATTTCCAGTGATGGAGCATCCACAACTTCTGAAGGCAAGCTCTGTTCCACTGGTTAATTGTTTTCACTCTTCGGGATATTCCCCCTTCATTCCAGGTTCCTTCTCTCCTTGATTAGTTCCCATCCATTACTTCTTGTCCTGCCTTCTGGTGCTTTGGAGAATTCTTTTTGGACTGAAATAGAGTTGGCCTGGATCTTTGATTAAATTTTTGCCATGGGCTTGTAAATTGATTTTTGCAAGAAAACTGTCGAGTTGCATAACTATGCTGTTTTGTAAACTGGCAGCGCAAAAGAATTTTAGAATGGAAATCAGTAGAGTCAAACTGCTTATTCCTCTAAACTTGCCAGGTTCAATCCAAGGAATGAGCAGATAAAATATTCTAGGAAATGAAACGACTTCTGAAAGTATATGTATTGTTAAGAAAAATCAGTTGATTAACTTAACTAGGCAAATGACTTCACAGGTTCCTAAATTCCATAACAAGGTATACTGGCCTAAATTGGTCAGCTTGGTAACTTGGTCAGTGATATCCTGGTTTATTGTTGTACAATATGTTGAGCAAACCCAGAAAACACCAGCCACATGGAAGTTGTGAGAACCCAGCTATCTTGCTAATTCCTCCATGACCTCAATGGGAAGATGTGTGCAGGATGAGTGAGACAGGGGAACATATAATTGTCCACAGAATGAGATCTCATTTTATTACACTAATTAAGGGGAGGGAATCCCAATTTTTCAGGAACATTTATTGAATCACAGCTGTGTTTCTCAACCATGGCAACTTCAAGATGTGTGGACTTCAAACTCACACAATTCCTCAGTCAGCCATGGGAAATTAGACCAACACTGAATTAGAGAGTGAGCTACAGGAGAAGTCATTACAAAACTCAACCATCTCAATCATATTGTTGTGTGAGACCCACACAATGATTGGTATAAGGTGAGTGGGTCTCTAAATAGCACTTTCAAATAAATAAATATTCATGCTGATGTAATGACACCCATGTCACCATTTTGTACATTGACATCATTGACATATTACATCAATCAACATAAATGATAATCATGGAAACGAGAAGAACGAGATGTCTCTTGCATCAAGAATAGAATTAAAGTGAGATAATTGCTCTATTACAATCAGTCATCACTTGTGGAATAAAAACAATGTCCTATTGATTTATCTGTCCCAAGAGGAAGGCATAAAAGCCAATAAAGGGGGAGGGGTTGGGTTTTTTTTATGAGACACCTGTTTTTTTCTGAGTACAGAAGGAAGTGAACTACTCCCTTTTTGCCCTTTGGGCCCAGTCTAGGAGCGTTAACTGGCCTGTTGCTAGGCAACACACTTTTTTTTATAACAGCAAGTTTGTAAAACTTCTTGCTGTTATAACAAAATGGATGCTAGAAATCCCAGGCCTGTATGATTAATAAATCTTCAACTCTTCTCCCAGAAGTTATCCAGAACAGAGCATAATATTCATGAAATCAACATCCAAGAAAATAATAAGAAAAAAAGACCAAATTCATTGATTGCACATAAGTAAAAGGAATTGGTGCTAGGGAAAGGGGAAAATTGATGCAAACAATGATCCCCTCAAAGTAAAAAAAAAACCTTATTTAAACTGCCTGTACAATCCAGAGAGAAACTCTCTAGTCACATAAGTCCAGATGTTTTTCATGCAAAAAACCCTGAAATCTCTAGAAAAACCAACATTCTGCTTTCTGTTCTGGGCAAAAGGCCATTAAACTTTTTTTTAAATCATTAACTCTTTGCAAAATGTAACTAAACAGGATTTTGGACCTGCTTTAGAATAAATAAGGAAGTAACAGACAATCGAGAGAAAGCAAAGCTGCTTAAGTCATTCTTTGCATCAGTCTTCATCCAAAAAGAAACTATAGCCCGAACTACCAAAAACATAACTGTAAAAGACAGACTAGAAATAAAAATTAAAACAAGCAAGAAAATGGTAAGAGAACATCTGCCTAATCTTGATGAATATAAATCACCAGGACCTGATGGATGACATCTCAGAGTTCTGAAGGAGCTGACACATGTTATCTCAGAATCATTGTGTCATATTTTTTTTTAAAAATCCTGGAGCACCGAGGAACTACCAGAGAATTAGAAATGAGCCGATGTGGTTACCATCTTCAAAAAAGGAATGAGAAAAAAACCAGACCCAGGAAACTTCAGACCAATCCGCCTTACAACAATACTTTGGATTGCAGGTAACTTGATCTGTGAGTGTTTTGCAAGACAAGCAATCATTTTTAATACATTTTAACTTGATAAACGAGTGATGTCTTGCAATATGAGTAGTATGTACAGTATACGCACGCTCTCCCACTGTGGGATTGTGGGTAATGCTCGGTCTCAATTGGCATACTTTGATATATGAGTGCTTTGGATTACAAGCACATTTCCAGAACTAATTATGCTCGCAATCCTATGTTTTATTATACCTAGGAAGATACTGGGAAAAATAAAAAAACAGATCCGTGAACATATAGAAACAATTAAAGGTTATAACTAGTAGCCAGGAGGGTTTGTTAAAAACAGATCGTACCAAACCAGTCTTATTTCATTCTTCAACAAAGTGAATAAATTAGTAGACCAGCAAAATGCTGGGGACATAGTATGCTTAAACTTCAGCAAGTTGTTCGACAAAGTAGACCACAACCTAATTCTTGGTAATCTAGAAAAATGTTGGATAGACAGCATCACCACCAGATGGATTTCTAACTGACTGACAAATTGTACTCAACAAATAGTCCTTAATGTTACTACATCTACATGGAGGGAAGTAAGCAGTGGGGTACCACAAGGTTCTGTCTTAGACCCAGCACTCTTCAATATCTTCATAAATAACAGATGAGGGAATTGAAGGGGAACTCATCAAATTTGCCAATGACACTAAGCCGGCAGGAACAGTCAACACCCCAGAAGACAAGCTCATGATTCAAAAAGATCTTGACAGACTTGAATAATGGGCCCTACCCATCAAAATGAAATTTAATGTGGAGAAAAGCAATTTTACACCTAGGCAGGAAAAACTATAGGTACAAGTACATATTAGGTGAAACCTGGCTCAAAAACAGTCACTGGACAATCACTTAAACACAAGCCAGCAGTGTGAGATAGCAGCCAAAAAAGCTAATGCAATTTGCTATTTTGGTCCCTATGATCGGTGAACCCAGCTTACCTGATTAGCCATGGCTCAATAAATTTTGGAAACCCAGAAAAATATCGCTGCTGAGCCCTAATTAAATCATCTTTATGCAACTGTTTGTGTGCATCACTGGCCATATCTTAACAAAATGGGACCAGTATTTTTTTCTAGAAATAAAGGCTTAGTAATGATCCATAATCTGAATTTTGCTCCTTACATTGACTCTGGAATAAATTCCTACCAGGTAAGGTAAGTTGTGAAGCATTCTGGATTGAAATGACCAAAGGGGCTTTGGGGTATGCTGTCTGCAACAGCAGAATTTTGCAAAAAAGACATAGCTGCTTTAAAGAGTTGCAGATAAGAGCTGCTTGAATACCCCATCACTCCCAGCTTTTGGCCTTTGAATCTTGAGCATTGCAGAGATGTAGCAAACCCATCAGAAATGCTTATTTCATTGAATGAAACAAATTCTGGTTCCCCTAACTAACTTTTGATGGTCTACAAAGACCAGCTAGATCCCTTTCCGATGACTTGTGTGAACTCTAGCTTGTCTCTTCTGGCCTCAGAGTTTGTGGACAGATCTCCAATTAATTTCTTTAATCCTCTGAGCCAGTGGTTCTCAGCTTTTGTGCTGGCTATATCTTGTGGATGTGATTTCATTTGCTTCCATGGACCAGTTGCTGCCATGCCACGGACCAGTGCCAGTCCATGAACCAGCAGCTGGGGACCCCTGCTCTGAGCCATACAAACCAGCTATTTGCCATACTGGGACAGCAATTATACAATGACTACATTGTGTGAATTCCCTACCTGAAAACCTACAAAGAAGAAAAAGGAAGAGCAAAGCCACAAATGGAGATTTGGTGAGGAGAGAAGGAAGGCAAGAAGGTCCAACAAGCATCTTACGGTTCAGTGTTATCGGCCAAGGAAGTCTGAGGAAGAAGAGTCACCAGCAGCAGCAGGGAGAGGCTGGGCACCCTCCAGATCCATTCCTTTCCCATGACGGTTGGATGGCTGGTGGTGTGCGCAGTAAAGGCCTCTGACCATTCTCCCTGTTGCTGCTGCTACTTATACTTTCTATCTGCAAACAGTGAAGATAAGAAATGGGTTGGAACAAGTTGCAACAGCCAATTCTGTTTGCATTAATTGATTTTTCCCAGTCACTGAGAAGAAAGAGAATTAAGTTGAGATAACTAAATTGCCACATTCTTTTCCAATGCTGCTGTGCATTATGAATGAAAGTTAGAAACTGGCTGAATAGAAGTCTGAATAGAATTTATTTATTGGCCATGTGTGTCTGGACACACAAGAAATTTTTCTCCGGTGTAAATGCTCAATACTTACATACAGGCTGCAATTGACAAACTGTGGTTGCAATCATAAGATTATAATTGACAAACAGTAGTTACGATCCTAAGATATATTCATTATCATAAAGTACACTCATCATGTCATGTACATATTAGTTGCATTTATAATCATAAGGTATATTCATCATATTATCATGTTATGAAGTACAATCATCATGTCACAAAGCATTTAATCATGTCACATATCAAAACATTTGTGGCAAACCATGTCACAAAACACATTCATCATGCCATATAGTTTTTTTATAGATTTGGGACAATCTATACTGAACAGTCATAGAATACTAGTAACCACTCTATAAGTCAAACTAGAATACTAAATGACACAACTATTATATATTTTAAGACGTAAGCAACAGTTATTGTCATACAAATACAAGAACAGGTAATGGGTAATAAGTAATAGGAAAAATGAGAAGGGTAACAATGTTATATTTCTACTACATATTTTAAAAGTGTTGTGAAGTTAGTTGTTTAGCAGGTTGGTGGCATGAGGAAAGAAACTGTTCTTGTTTTCAAGTTGTTTTGGTTTGCAGTGCCATGTATCGGCATCCAGAGGGCTGTGGCTATGTAAATTACCTTCCAGTGAGCTGATACTTGCCTAGTCACAACTGCCCACCTTCTGTGGCCACCTTCTGGGTAATTGATGTCATGATTTTCTAACGATAACCCTTTAAAACCCATGGCTTTAGTACGAATCTCTGTGCTTGCTTTGGAACTGTCATTCACTTTAGCTCAGTGATACCGAATCTACGGCATGCGTGCCACAGCTGGCACGCAGAGCCATCTCTGCCGGCACACTTGCCTTCACCTAGGAAAGTTAAACAAATTCTTCAGCAGCAAGCAAGAGGAGAGGCCCACTGGGCAGTCAGAGAGTGCTCCGCTGCCCCTGGATAATTCATCCAGTCCTCCGGAGAAGCCAGCTGGGTGGCCAGAGAGTGCTCTGCCACCCCCAGAGAAGCCATCCGAGCCTCCAAAGAAGCTTCTGGGCAGCCAGAGAGTGCTCCAACATCTTCAGAGAAGCCATCTGGGCCTCTGGAGAAGCCGCCCGACCAGCCAGAGTGCTCTGCCACCCCTGAAGAAGCCATCCAGGCGGCCAGAGAGTGCTCTGCCACCCTAAAGAAGCTATCCGGATCTCTGCAGAAGCTGTTCAGGTGGCCAGAGAGCACCGCCCCTGCAGAAGCCATCTGGGCACTGGGGGAGTGCCCCACTGCCAGAAGCTGAAGGCAGGTAAGCAGTTCCCATTCTCAGCCCTGACTGACTGGATGACTGTCTCAGTCTCTCTGTCACTCTTTTTCTGTTTGTGTGTGTGTCTCTCTGTTTCTCTTTCTATGTGTGTGTGTGTGAATGTCTCTTTTATTCTTTCTTTCTCAGTCTCTCAGTCTCTCTCTGTCTCTCTCTCCCTCTTTGTCTCATTCTCTTCCTTTCTCTCTTTCTCTCTCTGTGTCTGTCTGTCTGTCTCTCTCTCTCTCATTCTCATTCTCTCATTTTCCCTCTCTTTCTCTCTCTCTCTCTCATTCTCTCTCTTTCTCTCATTCTCTCTCTCTTTCTCTCTCTCTCTCATTCTCTCTTTTTCTCTCATTCTCCCTCTCTTTCTCTCTCTCTCTCAAAAGCAGAAACAAATATCACACTAAAATGTGTAATACTTAAATAAGCTTCAATTATGTCGCTGGGGGGCAGGACTGTCATGGAGGGCATCACAGGGGGGCGTGTGTTGCCGTGCTGGCACTTTGCATTACATGAGTGGGCTTTGGGTTGCAGTTTGAGCAATAGAGACATGAAAGGAGCCCCCAGCTGGGTGTCCCCCAGGCAGCAGTGGTGTCACCGGCTGATCCTTTCGCTACAAGAGGGCATAGCATAAGTTTTGGTTCTGCAGCCAGCAAGCCAGAATTAGTTACCTTCGGAGTTAGGCGAGCTGCGTTTCTTTTCTTTTCTTCTTTTAAAAATATCCTTCTCCATCAGAAGGAGGCTCTTTTTCTGCTATGCTTTGAAAATGGTTGTGCCAGATCAAGTCGCCTGCTACATTTCATTTCATTTCCCGGTAAGCAAAGATCCTTACCCCATTTGGCTCCTGTGCTCCATTCCCTCAGCTCGTGATTTTTTTTCCTGCACATTTTTTTCTTCATTGATGGAGCAATGAAAAGATGGACTTTGTTTGTTTTTTTTTAAGCCGGATGAAATCAATAAGAGTAACCCCAGCTGTCAGTTTCCCGGCACCACTTGTGCGCCAGCCAAAGCATTTTTCAGAGGATTTTTTTTTTTTTTTAGAACTTACGCCTTCGGACCTGTTATCCACAACGCTGCCTCCTTCTCAAATGAAAGGCCAGAAAAAGTTAAAAACTGGCGATATGGAGGGACTGACACCCCTCTTTAAAAGACTTTGAGATTTTTCATAAGAATTAGAATTTATTTATTTTTATTCGCGAAGTGTGTCTGGACACGCAAGGAATTTGTCTCCGGTGTACATGCTCAATACATACATACAGGCTATATTTGACAGTGATTACAATCATAAGATGCATTCATAATCAAAAGTACATTCATCGGGTCATCATGTTATAAAGTACAATCATCACGTCACATGTCAAAGCATTTCTGACAAAACATGTCGATAAGCGACATAATAGAAACTTATTTAGGATTTACGTCATACAGAGGGAAAAGTTCCATTCTCATTTCTAAGGAACACAAGAATGGTTCACAAGCAAACTCAGAAAAGCCTTTAGAGCAGGGATGTCAAGCTCAGTTTCATTGAGGGCCGCTGCCCCCACCACAAGCCCCCCACTGCCCCCATGGATAGTGCCCCCTATGGATGTCACTGCCCCCTGCAGATGCCCCACCCCCTCACAGATGCCACCAACCCCACACACCACTGGGGGGGTCCATGGATGCCACGCCCCCCCTCCATGGCTGCTCCCACTCCCGCCACCACCCCCTCCAGGGTGGCTCTACAGGCTAGATCCAAGGAGGACACAGGTCGGATCTGGCCTGTGGGCCTTGGGTTTGACACCACTGCTTTAGAGTCAACGTACCGGGGATTCACATGTATCTTTAAAAAAGCCAAAAGAGCAGTCATGACCATGAGATGGAAGCCGTGCCCCTTTTCAATCTGCAACACTCCTTAAAAAAGGAGGAAGAGTTTCAGTTGCAGAGACACAATCACATCTTGATTTTCTTGACCTCCTCTGTGGAATCTTCAAATTATATTGAGGAATGGCAGTAGAAATATTTTTGAGAAGCGGCCACCCCCTTTTGTATGCATTTTCAAGCCTTTCTTCTGGATTTTGTAAAAGGACCCACAGATTCCTGGGACAACATACAGTATCCTCGACTTACAACCACAACTGAGCCGAACATTTCCATTGCTAAGCTAGATCTTGAGTGAGTTGCACCCCACTTGATTACTTTTGCCAGTTGTTAAGCAAATCCCTGTAGTTGTTAAGTGACTCATGCGATTGTTAAATGAATCTAGTTTCTTCCCATTGACTTTACTTGTCAGAAGACAGCTGGGAAGTTTACAAATGGTGATCACATGATCCCAGGCAGTGGAAGTCATTAATATGAGTCAGTTGCCAAGCATCCGAGTTTTGATCATATGACCATGGGGATGCTATAATAGTTGTGTGGGAAATGGTAGTGTCACTTTTTTCAGTGTCATTGTTGCTGATAATTTTAACTCTGATCTTATCTCGTTCAATGTCCACATATCAAATGTTTACAATTGGTTATCTCTCTCTTCCCTCTATCTTTATCCTTTCCATTTCTTCCTTCACATACCTTCTCACTTTCTCTACTTTTTTCTCTCTTTCTCTCTTTTTCCCACTATCATTTTCCCTTTCTTTCTTCTTCTCCCTTTCTTTCTTCTATATTTGAGTCCGTCCCCAATAATAAATTAAATAACTATTTTTCCAGTTTACATACTTCACTCATTACATCAACTATTATTTTTACACTTTATTACTCATTTTACTTTTTAAAGACCATATTACATTTCATCCTATCAATTTTTCTTTCTCCATTTCCCATTAATTTGTCTTCCCAATTCCTATCTTATTACTTCTTCTATTTGGTCTCATTTGGCTCCTTTTTCTGTTGAGGGTTCAAAAATTTATTCTTGTTATTATGAAAGGTTATCCTTGTTATTATTATAATCTAAAGATATGAACCTCAAAAACAACTCATTCACTCACTCATTCACTACTGACTGTTTGACTCAACACAATATATCTAAAGAACCATTAAAGCTGCAAGCCTGAAATTTGGTAGATCTGTTAATCTTGGCATCTAGGTGCTCACTAAGAAAAGGTTTATTGAAATATTAAGTTCTAAGCAAGTTATTTAAGATTTATTGTCATATTTAAATTCAGGATGGGTAAAGGGTTGTGATTGGACAAGATATCCTACACTATTTGTTTCCTTTCTCCTGATTGGGGGGCGTTCGCAGCCTGTTGTTTGATTTGGGTTTTATGGTTCAGATCACCATTAGCAGCCATTAGCAGCAGCAGAAACACAGTAGGCTGATTTTCTTACTTTTAAACCTAAACCCCCCAATCCTATCCCCTCAAGACCCCCGTCTGCCCTATTTACCTCCTCCACGTGGCAATCCAGCCAGCCCACCCTGCTTGCTTCCCCACGCGGCGATCTGGCCCGCTGGACTCACCCATGTGGTGATCTGCCCCGTCTATGCATTGATCCCAAATGCCTGGCCTCCCCCGTGCTGCAATCCAGCCATCCTCGCCTTCACCCGCACGGCAATAGCTAAATCAGGTGGCAGGCGATGTTATCAGGGATCCTCCAAAGTGCACAAGCTTTTTTCAGGACGGCCTTTTCCGGCCCGAAAGTTTTTTCCCACGGTGGAGGACTGCCTATAACATAAGGTGAGCGCCGGCCTGACATAAATCAGCTGGCTTATTTCTTTAACAGCCTCTCTGTTTCTTGGGGCATGCAGAGCGACCTCGCCATTGCTGCCGTTCGCCCCGATCCTTCACTGACACCCCACTCACCCAGGAGGGTTTCGGGGCATGCAGAGTGGCCTCACCGCAGCCCACACTCACCCCGATACTCTGCTGATGCCCCACGCACCCAGGAGGGTTTGGGGGCATGCAGAGCAACTTTGCCACCGACGGAGAGAGAGAAGCTCAGACAGGGTGGAAAAAAACCCGGAATTTATCTTCAGCCAAAACAGCCAAGCAACTTCAAGCATCCGCTTATTGGGTTGGAAGGACGGGGTTGAACAGGGAAAAACATCCAAAGCGGGGGGGGCACAATGCACGTGGAAGCAGAGTCCCTGAAGATGGACACCAGAAGAGAACAGAGCAGCAGAAACAAGCAGCACACAAGTGCCGCAATTTTATTATTTATTTATTTATTTAGATTTATATACCGCCCTTCTCCAGAAGGACTCAGGGTGGTGTACAGATAATATAAAAATTTAACATTGAA